>SCLG01000370.1:109276-165246 GCA_004367875.1 Oikopleura albicans
GTAAACTGCCAACAATTTCAAAAACAAAAAGAAAAATTCGAAGCTGAATCAATACAACATCGAAGGTCAAAAATCGAGAGTGATGTCAAGGTCGCCCGTACTGACCTTCAAATGAAAGAACTCAAACAAAAATTCAAAGAAAAAACGCTCGAAAAAGACAAAGAAATTTGTCGAATGCAAGATGAGGTCAAGAGGAAGAACAAAGGTGGTTATTTTTTTTAATTTACACCAAAACTTTTTCACTTTTTGGACCTTCAAAATAAATCATACAAAGGGTCTGGTTATAAGGTCCCAAGGTGTGACCGCTATAAGGTCAAGTCTGTTTTTTCTGGCACTAAGGTTAAGTCACCTTAATGCGGCTTTTTTGGGCTTGACCTTATAACCACACTCCTTGTATTTAGTTTTCAACATTCGTTCTCTTACGTTTTTCGTGTTATATTCAACCCTGTAGTAATACAATTGTATTTGGAAGATTATGTCTTTTTGAGAAAAAAATGTTTAAATTAATTCCTTTAAAGTTAAGGGGGTAAATCTTGCTTGAGCCATTTGAAAATTCTGGAAAAAAGTGTCGCCAATAATTCATCATAAAAATTAAACCACTAACGCTATCAATTAATTTTTTTTTGCCTTAATAACTTCAAACAATTTTGTTCTGCACTGGTCTATTCACCGATCTGTAATATATCCGGAAATACNTTGTTATAAAAAAAAAAAGATCTAGAATTTTCTTTCACAAAATAGTAAAATGTCATTTTTTTAATTAGAGAATTAACAAGCAGCATTAACCCCCTTAAAATGGATCTCTTTTTATGTTTTTTGTTTTGTTTTAAGGATTAAAAAATTTTGTTGTTGACTAAAAAAACACCACCTAAGAAATTGGCGAGCTAAAACGGGAAATTCGAAAAAGGATTGATGATCAAAAAAAGAAAGAAGATGTCCACAAAGTTTTGAAAGAAAAAGATGATGTTATTGCCAAATTATCCGCATCTAATTCCGAATTGACGGGTAAAGTTGAACGGTTAACCGCCGAGATAAAACAGCAAAAAACGGATGATGTTGAACTCAATTCAACGCGAGAGGAAAACGAGCGGTTAAAAAAACTTGTTGTAGCAACGCAATCGACTCTGGTTTTTGAAGAAAAAATTGAAGCTTATTTGGAGTGCAATATTTGTTACGAGCTGGTGAGCGTTTAATATAAATTGATTTTTCATAAAAATGTCCAAGTGAGCCTTTAAAACTTTTTTTTTTCTATAAAATCATGTCTTATTGATCTTTTTTCAAACACTAAGTTCTTATGTAACATAAGTTATGTTAAAAAGATTTTTTATGGACTATGTTTTTTTTAGATTATTATAACGGGCTTTTTCTAATTTAAACCCAAAAAATGAATAAAGACGTGACTTCTAAAAAAAAATATTATTACCCGTGTCGTTCTAAATGTTTATGGCTCTTTCTTAATTTCAACACAAAAAAAGTGAAAAAAGACATTTTATCTTGAAAAAAATGAGTAGGGGGGGCCTAGTTATAAGGTCACAAGGTGTGATCGTTATAACGTCAAGTCATCGTTTTTGCACTAATATCAAGTCATTTTTTTCTTGCACTAATATCAAGTCATTTTTTTCTTGCACTAATATCAAGTCATTTTTTTCTTGCACTAAGGTCAAGTCAATTTTTTGTGAAGCATTTTTTTTGGGAAAAAAATCTTTGAACTCATGTCTTTTTACGCTTTTTTTTGGATGAAGACCCCCCCAACTCCATTTACGAGCATTTACTGGTATATTATTTAGTTCGACGATTCAAGACTGCGTATCAGTCTTCCATGTGGGCACACAATGTGTGGCGAGTGTGCCGATTCGATTCTGCGAAAAGCCAACAATAACCCCGGACACTGTCCGAAATGTCGCAAAAAATTCCAAAGAGGAAATATTCGCTCTATTTACTTTTAACCTTTGCTTTTATAATTTCGAGTCCCAATATGGGAATTCTGTATTGTTTCAACTTAACTACCAAGATCTTGTTATGATACCGCGATCAGGGTGGCCTTCTTTTGATACGTTTATTTACTTCTTACATTCTTAGAAAATATTTTACTGCTTGATTGGTGGAAGTTATTTTGCTTCCCTAATTCACTCCCACCATTTTTTATACTCACAATGAAATGTTGGTTAAAAGGTCCAGTCAATTTATCAAAATTCATTTAAGGTCCGTTTTCATCTTATTACTTTGACCTTATTACCGACAACGTCTAATAGTAATACTAATTTTGTACAAAATGATTTTTTCTTCTTCAAATTGTTTTTTAGCAAATTTTTTTCGTAATTAAAATTGCTTTTATACGAAATCAAAAAACGTTTACTGTCACCGCCGATGCTTCCTTTATCGCGCAAAATCCCTAGTTTTTAAAATGACAAAAATCAACTGCTCCAAATACAACTTAAAATTCGTTCGTGCAAACGCCCCCTGAATTTTTCTCGCTCAAAGTAGCACAGCCTGATTTGGCCGTACACAGAAAATGGTGAAACCTGAAAAAAGGGTTTCATTTTTGATAAAAAAGTTTATTTTTTGGCCGTTTGTATTTCTAAATGTTGTAAAAACGGCCAAAAATCTGTTTTGTTTATCGGAATTGAAACCCTTTTCAGGTTTTTCCCTTTTCAGCTTTCACCTTTCTTCAAAGTTTCGCCCTTTTCTGTATACGGCCAAATCAGCGTGTACCCTAAAAATCCTTATTAGATTGTTTTTGTTTTTGAGAATGGACACGGTTCCCCCCGCCATTGAGCCGATGCAGGTCGATTATGATATGGAGGTCGAAAACGGCGATGAAAATGTCGCTGAGATTCCCATGGCAGAACCGGACCAGCCGGCCGCAAATGAGGACCAACCAGACCACACATTTCAGGTCACCGGACCGACTAATATTGACCTGGATAGTTTCCTCAATCTATACGAAGGTACATTTTTTTACTTACGAGTTTACTCAATGCCTCCTAAAATTATTTACTAATATACCCCCGCGCCGTTATCGAGTAGCAACTTTGAAAAAATTTCTGCTCGATTACGTAATTTTGCCCGCGGCGCAGGGCGTATTGGTAACTTGATTTTTTTCAAAAGTTCCATCCGATAACGGCGCAGGGGTGTATATTAAATCCTATGTTTTATAGGAAATATTCTCTTGGAACGATTGCGATTTGTCGCTGATCATTCTGAACAGCATCAGATTGAGGCCCTTACATTGGGCGCGCGCGCCGCCAAAAAAACATTAAACAGTGACGCATACATTGACAATTACGAAAAGTTGCATCAAATTGGCGGCAATGAACTCGCGGGACAAATTGACGAAGTTTGGATTAATGAAACAAAGAAACGAATCACGAGTACGAATGGTTAGTAAAAAATAATTAACGCGTTATTATACCCCATTCTGTAAGAAAATTTCAGCTTTCAAACTTTATGCATGATTTTTAGATCGACTTGATACAGACATTAAAAATTTCCGCGGTAATGCTATCAAAGAATCTATCAAGCGTGGTTACGAAGAAATGGCGGAACATAAATTGCAACAAGGGGATGTTCAAGGCGCCGTCAAGTTTTTTTCAAAATCACGCGATTATTGCATCCAGCCACAACATGTTCGAACAATGTGTTTAAACGTCATTAAAGCCTCAGGTAACTATAAGACTACAGGGGGGTCTGGTTATAAGGTCACAAAAGGCGACCGCTATAAGGTCAAGTCATCTTGTTTGCACTAAGGTCAAGTCATTTTTTTTTCAAGATAAATCATGTCTTTTTTCACTTTTTTTTGCATGAAGACCTCCCCCCGCTTTTTTAGCTTACTAGTGCTGCCACATTTTTTCTATAGAAATCATGTCTTTTTACACTTTTTTTTTTCTATAAAATAGTGTTTTTTAACTCGTCCACGTTTAAAAGGACCGCCGACGGTCCCTCTTTTTTTCTTTTCGATAAATTAGTATGTTAGCAACGACGTATTTTCAAACGAAAACTGCCCAAACCCCACAAATTTCTTCTTCTTTTTTTTAAAGTTCGAACCAAAAAATTGAGGTATTTAGTTTTTTCTGGGTTAGCGCTAGACTAACTTGCGTTTCAACGCGTCCCATGCGCTATCCTATTGTTTTTGTTATGTGACTACTTTGTGCTGTTTTTTGTTTGTTTGTTTTTTGACAAATGATATTATTTTTGATAGTTTTAAAATGATTTTTATTTTTTTTCGTTCAAAATTACTAAAAAAGAATATACAAAAAAAGAGAAAAAACAGCTGAAAAATATAAAAAATTGACGCGCGTCTTTAATCGCGCCGAAATAGATTGCCATGCGAAAATTTATTACGATCAAAGCTTTAATTTGTTTACTAACATACTGAAGATTCAAATGCAAAAAAAAAATCGTACAAATATCACATCCGTGTCGCCCAGAATTGACGATTAAAAAAAAGGACCGTCGGCGGTCCTTTTAAACGTGGCCGTGGTACGAATTTTCGCAAACGTGGCCGAGTTAAGATTTTCTGAAGTGAAGACCATAATTTTTGGACCTAAATCGTATTTAAAATTTTTTTAAGTGGTTATAAGGTCAAGTCATTTTTTGAGTGCATTAAGGTCAACGTCCGTTTTCTCATTATGTTTACGAATTTTAACATGCGGGTAAATTATCCAACTGTCGCACAATTACCCTACGAGTTAATTGACTATATTTAAAGTTTTATTGAACAACTGGACCCACGTGCAATCATACGTTTCGAAAGCGGACTCGGAAAGTAAGGGCGGCAGCCAACCGGAACCGCTGGTCAAATCGCGCCTAAATTGTGCCTCTGGCCTCGCCGAATTGGCCGCGCGGCGCTATTCAAATGCGGCGCGCAAATTCTTAGCCGTCACATTTGAGTCATTCAGCTATCCCGAGTTAGTCTCGTCGGGAAATATTGCACTTTATGGCGGTCTGACGGCGCTGGCAACACTTAATAGAAAAGAACTAAAGGAATTAGTTATCCAATCAGCGAACTTCAAACAGTTTTTGGAGCTCGAGCCCGCAATGAGAGAAACCATTTTAGGTGAGGAATTGCTTTTGTTAACAGTTTTTTTAACGCGAAGATTCTAGCGGAAAATTTATACAGGGGGGGTCTGGTTATAAGATCACAAGGTGTGACCGTTATAAGGTCAATTTATCTTTTTTGCACTAAGGTCAAGTCATTTTTTCAAGTTAAATCATGTCTTTTTTCACTTTTTTGGGTTTAAATTTAGAACTCGACATATACGTTTAGAACGACACGGGTAAAACACGGGTAATAATTTTTTTATAGAAATCATATCTTTTTGGACTTTTTTCTTGAGCTAAGGTCAAGTCATTTTTTTGGAGTGCATTAAGGTCAAGTCATTTTTTGGGGCTTGACCTTATAACCAGACCCCCTGTACACACGCTGCGCTGTTATCTTGCAATTTTCGTGCGGACAAAATCCGCAAGATATCAGCGCAGTGCGTAGGCGTCTTTATTGTAGTGCTTAGGCATCTATATTGCAAGGGTAGTGCTAGTAGTTCTAGACACCCGATTAAGGGACAATTATCAATGCTCAGTCCCAATCGAATTTGCATCCCGTAATCGGACTAAATTTACCTTGTTCAGCATTTATTGAATCTCGATATTGTGATGCCCTAAAAAATTTGGAGAGTATGAAAAATGCTTTAATGTTGGATTATTTCATTTCGGCCCATGTGAAACATTTATATCGTGAGATTAGAATGCGCTCTCTTCAGCAATATCTTCAGCCTTTTCTCAATGCCAAAATCAATCTCATGGCCGAATCCTTCAATACCAGGTTTTTAACAAGTGTTAAAATTCTAAGAAAAACTTTATCATTTTGTTTTATCGAAAGAGTATGGGGCGTAGTTATAAGGTCTTTGATGTGTCCTATGTAAAGTTTTAAAATATGGTATTTTTGCATATGCAAAATTCTTGTAGAAAGTATTTTTGTGTAAACCATATCGTAACACTTTCACATCCCAAAAAACTGTTACGATATGGGTTACTTTTTTTCTAGTTAGGGTCATTTGTGAGCCCTTTTCTTGTTTATCTGGCTACAAACCGCTACGACATGGTTAAAAGTGTTACGATATGGTTTACACAACTGTATATAATATAACAAGTGTGGTAACGCTGTTATATAGTTTATATAATAAAAAAAATTAAACAATGAATTAACATGAATAATCTATATAATTTAGATTATTCATGTTAATTCATTGTTAAAATTTTTTTCTTGGTCATGTTTCATAAAAGTTTTTGATTGCGTAAGAAATACTAATCAACCACACTTAAAAAACTTGTATTTTACTTGTTAATTTTATGTAATCAAAAGGATTGAACGTAATTTGCACATATGAATCATATGTCACGATCTAATATAAAATACGGTATATACCTGAATAATTGAAATAATTGCGGTAATTTTAGAAAATTATCATCAGGATAAGTCACATTACGTTATACAATGTGGGTATAATTACAAAGCTTCACAATTGATTACCGCTAAAAATCAACTGTGACACTTTGTAATTATACCAACATTGTATAAAGTAATGTAACATTATCCTGGTGATAATTTTCTAAAATTACCGTAATTTATGACCGCCTAGAATATACTATGAATGTGAAATAGAATGTAGAACAGAGTAAATAATGACGTCAAAAAATGACCATACAATTATATGAATAATCCTGAATTCCCATATAATTATTTAGCAGAATAAAAAAAGTACCGTATCAGATAGATAGTCATATATTACGTATCATATATGTGCTTATCATCCTATATGTCACATATAATATGTGACATATAATATGTGTATTACATTTGTTTACATAAGGGGTGCAATTAAATACAACCGCATTTTTAATTATGACTGATAAAGTATTAATTCGGGCAAGAAGGATTTTACATAAAAAAAATTATATAAATTACATTCATGAACAATCATTGACTCTTTTATCAGTGATTGGACATACCAATCAAGACTCTATCGATGATTGGTATATCATATACCGTATATGCTATATCACATAGGCTATACGGTATAGCCTATACCTATTGATGACATAACTTTGCCGCCCCAAAAATAGGTTGATTATGCATTGATGACATAACAACCTAGTTTTTGTGGCGTCATAAATTTTGGTTAAACCTTATACGGTATAGGCTATACCGTATAGCGTATAACCAAAATTTATGACGCCAGAAAAACTAGGTTGTTATGTCATCAATGCATAATCAACCTATTTTTGTGGCGTCAAAGGGTTGGTTCAGACCCCCTCCCTCCAGGACGACTTGACCTTGAGAAAAATTGAAAATTGAACCGTCAATCACTTGAATAGTATTGGTGGTATTGATTTGGTTTTTTTTTTTTTGGTGAAATCTTCCTATTACGCAAATTATTATGAAACGTTTTTATACATTTTTAAGTTTAGAGCAAAAATATATCTGAAGAATACTTAAAATGGGCAAATCATATAACTTTGCGACCTTCAAATTGAACGGGAATTTATATATAAAAAAAAAACGCTTCATATAATTTTGCGCAAAAAGTATTCATAGTAGACCGAAAAAAGTAAACCAATATCACTAGCAGTACGCAAGTGATTCGAAAACTTTCAATATAAAAATTCTAACTTTGGTGAAAAACCACCTGACGGGATATCTAATCACCAATTATCTTACCAGTTTTTGGACCAAAGCGGTATCGCGATGTCCAATTATTTTATAAAACGTCTTGACCACTAATGGTACCAAAATATTACCGCGTTTATAGAGGTAAGATAACCCGTCAGGTGGTGTATCCTACCAGTAGTGTTCTTCTCACTCAATTTCCATTACATAAATCGCATTCTACGGCAAAAAGTAGCCCCGCGGGGCCCCGCAATTGTGAGGTCTTACTAAGTATGACGCATCGTACATCTTAAACCCACGCATCAAATCGCTCAGCCAATGAGCGTCCTTCGTAGAAAGAACAAAACATAGCCTTGAAAAAATAAAACATTTTTTTTATCGTTCATCTAAATGGCACTTTTTTATAAAAATGAGATATAATGAGATTATGATATATGCGATGTACAGTGGGTCTCACATTAAGGGACACTATTTGTTCCAAAAATTCAAAGGGACAAAAACGGACTAAAGTTAAAGTTAGAAAACCGTCCCTAATATGAGGTAATGAGATTATATTCAGTGAACAAAAACTCAAGAATGAAATCGCGGACCTTATCTCATCGGGCCGAATCCCGGCCAAGATTGATCACCTAAGAGGGGTTATCATTCAGGAACAGGCCGACAAGCGGCGAATGGCAATTGAAAAGGCCCTACAGGCCCAAAAGGAGTTTATTTGGAAATCGAGGTCGCTTTTGCTCCGCCAGGGGGTGATAAAGGCCGGCCTCGTTGTTGGCGAGGCGCCCGGCAAACATACACAAAAAATGGAAGTTAGTGAAGGCTACTAGAAAAAAATTATTATGTAAAAAGTGAACTGAAAAACATATTTTACAAAAAGATACTATTGATCATCGCGCAAAATTAGTCAAAAAAAACTTTCGGGATCGCTATTAAAAGGTTAGCCTGGCATAATTTACAAAACAATACGTTTGTCCATGTTTTTTATTTGACCAAAAATTGGCCAAATCAATTTTTTATTATTTAAGTTTTTTGGCAAATAAAGGCGTCAGAATTTTGTGCGACGGTAAATATAGTAGCTCTTTTTTTAGGGTAGCCAATTCCAATATTTTATTTTTCCTGGAGATTTTTTCTAGGGACATTTTTTCGGTTTTTATACGAGGCAGTAAATTATCATGTCTGGCGTTTTTTTTTTATTTATATCGATTTGGCGTAACTAAACATTTCCAAAAAAGTTCAACATATTTTGTTTCTATTTCAGTGTGAAAAAATATGTAATTAATACCAGGCCTTATTTTTTATCAAAAAATGTCTCCTAATATGCATGTTTATGAACTAAGGGGACATAAAATGGGGTTTTAAAGACGAACTTTCAGCTTCAAACCCTTTATAGATTTAAATTGGTCAATTGATGTTATTAGACTTTTGTGAAAGTAACATCGATTAAGGCTGAATTTCGGACGCAATGGCGAAATAAAAAAAAAGAGGCGGCCTTGGAAGAGGTAGACGTATTTTTCAGTAAAATGAGATGACCTCTTCCATGGCCGCCCTTTTTTTTATTTCGCTAATTGCGTCCCAAATTCAGCTTTAATCGATTTTATTTCTTCGACCAATTTCTTTCCATTTTATAGAACAGCCAACAGGAAAATTAAATATAGAATAGGCACCCTCACTGCCCAAAAATTACTGTACAGTCCGGTTTCAACACGTTATGTTCAATAACACGGAAATTCTAAATTAAATACGTCGGTTAATTTGTGATCTTATTCAGACTGGTAAATCGGTACCCAAAAATTTAAAAAATGACGGCCCGAAACAAGAAAACGCGCAAGATGCGTGGCCACGTTAGCCACGGACAGGGTCGTGTCGGAAAGCATCGAAAGGGCGGTGACCGAGGTGGTCGCGGTCTTTCTGGTGGTCAACATCACCACCGAATCAACTTTGACAAGTATCATCCGGGTTATTTCGGAAAGGTCGGAATGAGACATTTCCACGTTCAACGAAATGTAACCTTCTGCAAGTAAGTTGTTTTATTTTTATTGAATACGATAAGACTCGTATTTTACAGTCCTAAGTTAACCAATAATAGGGACGTTTTTGAATTGATATTTCCAAAATGGACACTCACGTTTTTCTGGAAGAAGCTTATTTGATATTATGTCCAGCTACTACAGGGTGGTGGTTATAACTTGTTAAGAATATTTTTATGTTCCAAAAAACATATATTTTTTGGCTTTTTGTTGGTCAAAGACCTCGCTTTTTCGAAAATTATTAACTGTCATATTGGCACTAAGGACTGTATTAAAAAATTAATACAGTCCTTAATGCCAATATGACCGTTTAGAATTTTCGAAAAAGCGAGGTCTTTGCCCAACAAAAAGTCAAAAATACATGTTTTTTGGAACATAAAAATCTTCTTAACAAGTTATAAATATATTTATATAAATTGCTAGAAATGTATTTTTTCTTTTCAGCTCGATCAACTTGGACAAGATCTGGTCGTTGGTGCCTGAAGAAGAGCGCAAATCGGCTGCTGCTAATACGGCAACGGCACCCGTCATTGACGTGACAAAACGCGGATACTTTAAAGTCCTCGGCAAAGGAAGGCTCCCCGCTCAACCCCTCATTGTCAAAGCACGCTTTTTCTCCCGCGCCGCCGAAGACAAGATTAAGGCCGTTGGAGGCGTCTGTGTTGCAATTGCATAAAATTTTCATTAAGTCTGTCGAATAAACTTCACTTGTTCCAGCATTTTCTGTTTTGTTTTATTCTTTGATTTAAATAATTTCGTCGCGTTTTGATTTTTGAACTCGCGCTGCAGCGGTGTTATATGTCGAAGGTGTTATATGTCGAAGGCCACCGTCTGAACCAGTATTTTTTTTTCAGCGAAAGGGCGATCTGCCGAAATTTTTCCACATCTGACCAATTAATCTCGGCGGATTGCCCTTCCGCCCGAAAGGAAAAAAAACCGATTCAGACGGGCCTTTATAAGGTCCATTTTTGTATTCAAAATATTTTGTATAAAACGGTATTTTGTCAGTAAAGCGAAACCAGCCTTGTTACCAGTAGATCCAGCCCACCACATTTTTCTATAGTGATAGACTATCACTGATAGTCCTCTTCTCGGCATGTTAAATAATTAAATCCCTATCATGTTCGATGTAAGAACAGTCAGAGGTATTAGCGCGGACGATAATAAAAGCGAGTGCATAAGGTTGCATGACTTATTGTATAATATATGTTCCGTGATGCATTACCAAAAACGTTTCTGTTTAAGAGCAAGCTAAAAGCGGCGTGCGCTTATAGAGCATGCCGCGACAAATGCCGAAAGGGCTTGCGGTTAAATCAAAAGAACGAAAGAAATTGGTACCGGAGGAGTTTCAGATGAACTCGTGGGATTGTACAGTTTGCACCTACAAGAATCCCATTCATGTTTACAAATGCCAGGTACGTGCGCTTATTAGGTTATACTGTATAGTACACAATTTTTTAGTATCTAAATTGGTTAAAATGTAACGAATCGTTACTAACGATGTCTTAAGATTATTTTAAAATAATTATTTTTTTGTAAGGGGGCTTCAATTAAGGATTATTCTGGCCGTTAGCGCGTTTTTGCGCAAACTTTCTACAAGGTCTTGTCTACCCAGATCTAATGGTATTATGAAAGTCATGTATTTTTGAATAAAAAAAAATAATTATTACATTTGTCTTTTTGGATAAAAAAAATCATGTCTTTAAAAAAAATACAAAAAATCATGTCTTTTTAGGAAAAAAAAATACAGGGGGGTCTGGTTATAAGGTCACAAAAGGTGACCGCTATAAGGTCAAGTCATATTTTTTGCACTAAGGCCAAGTCATTTTTTTTCCAGCACTAAGCTCAAGTCAATTTTTTTTGAAGTATGTGTTTTGGGAAAACATCTTTGAAATCATGTCTTTTTACGATTTTTTTGGATGAAGACCAAACATTTTGTAGAGTGAAGAGTCTTCACTGAAGACCATATTTTTTTCGCGAAAACCAAATATTAGGAAATTTTTTTTTAAATCGCATTAATGTCAAGTCATTTTTTTTTTGATGTGCATGAAGGTCAAGTCATTTTTTTCGGGCTTGACCTTATAACCAGACCCCCCTGTACAAAAATTCATGTCTTTTTAGAAAAAAATACAAAAAATCATGTCTTTTTAGAAAAAAAAATACAGGGGGGTATGGTTATAAGGTCACAAAAGGTGACCGCTTTAAGGTCAAGTCATCTTTTTTGCACTAAGGTCAAGTCATTTTTTTCTTGCACTAAGGTCAAGTCAATATTTTTTTGAAGTATGTGTTTTGGGAAAAAATCTTTGAAATCATGTCTTTTTACGCTTTTTTTGGATGAAGACCTCCCCCCCCGCTCGCACATTTTTTTCTATAGAAATCATGTCTTTTTACACTTTTTTTCTATAAAATAGTGTCTTTTTTTTACATTTTGTAGAGTGAAGACCATNCGAAAGGAAAAAAAATGCCGATTCAGACGGCGTGTTTATAAGGTTCATTTTTTGCATTCAAAATATTTTATTTTGTTCTGTATAAAACGGTATTTATCAGTAAAGCGAAAGAAGCGTTGTTACCAGTAGATCTAGTGCCCCATATTGCCCCATTTTTTTGTTGATTATGAAGTCAAGTCAGTTTTTTAGACCTTGACTTTAGGACCAACAACGCTTGTATATTTTTTAGAAAATAACATGTGCATGTCCAAGTACTTGCATACCATAGTTGACAACAACGCAAATCCGGACATGAATCATTTTACTAGGCGCGTTAGAAAGATAGGCACAAAGCTGATTGGCTATTCATCCTGACTCTTCCTTGGCGCCTCTCGTGTCCGAATTCGCGAATCACCGTTGTCTAATAAAGTACTTACCACAGTTTATAAGATAGCCAGTAAATTGGTAGCCGATTATTGCACTATAGTAGTCATCTTTAATAATTAAATCCCTGTCATGTTCGATGCACGAAAAGGGATTAGCGGTCATAGAGGTATTAGCGTGGGCGATGATAAAACACATGAGTGCATAAGGTCGTTTGACTTACTGTATAATATATGTTCCGTGATGCATTTCCAGAAACGTTTCTGTTTAAGAGCAAGCTAAAAGCGGCGTGCGCTTATAGAGCATGCCGCGACAAATGCCGAAAGGGCTTGCGGTTAAATCAAAAGAACGAAAGAAATTGGTACCGGAAGAGTTTCAGATGAACTCGTGGGATTGTACGGTTTGCACCTACAAAAATCCCATTCATGTTTACAAATGCCAGGTACGTGCCCTTCTTAGGTTACAATAACGTTTTCGCGCAAACTTTCAACAAGGTCTTGTCTACCCAGGTTTAATGGTATTATGAAAGTCATGTATTTTTAATAAACAAAATCATGTCTTTTTGAATAAAAAAATAATGTCTTTTTGGGTAAAAAATCATGTCTTTTTAGAAAAAAAATACAAAAAATCATGTCTTTTTTGAAAAAAATCATGTCTTTTTGGAAAAAATCATGTTTTTTAACGGTTAATTTTCTAGATTTGCGATGCGCCGCGTGGCTCGTCGACGCGCAAAAGCCGAATCACGGAGCAAATCATCCAAAAACAGCAACAGACGCAACTGATGGCACAGTATGGCGAAGGGAGCAGCTCAATCCTAGAGGGAGGTTCAAAAAACACAAAAGCATTTATAGCCAGCGAGGTATAATATTCCACAACAGAGCCCTAGAGCACCCATATAATTATCGGTACCGACCTTTTTCCCATAATTGTTCTTCAATAATTATGAAAAAATTTGTTATTATTTTACATTGTTTTTCAATTCGTAATTACGAATTTTCGAATCTTTGGATCTTAATATTTTCTGACTTTCAAAATATCTTTTATGGGGTAAAATCGGTACCGTATTTATTACACATCAATTCATCATTCTCGATTAGACATATTATCTAGTTCCTAATTTACAAACTATATAACCCGCAACCCGTCGGTAGTGACCGCACGCTGGCACGGATCGCTAACCATACCATTTATCTATCCAGGTCTCCAAAATTATTTAGTGAAAGTGAATAATTTGACTTTTTACAACTTTTATTGGTCGGGACGTAAAATATATTTTGAAAAGTGAGTTGACCTTACTTTTTGCGCCAAATATTGGCACAACCTTATTTTGGCGAATACAGAAAAAGGTGAGACTTGAAAAGGGTTTGATTTTCGGCAAACAAAACTTATGTTTGGCCCGTTTATCAACATTTGCCGAAAAATAGTATACCACAAAATTTGTTTTTGTCTATTTTTCGGCAAATCTTGAAAATGGGTCAAATATAAGTTTTGTTTGCCGAAAATCAAACCCTTTTCAGGTTTCACCTTTTTCTGTATTCGCCCAAATAAGGTTGTGCCAATATTTAGCGCTAAAAGTAAGGTCAACTCAGTTTTTAGAATGCATTTAAAGTCAGTTAAGCCCCCTTGTCGTTCAAATTCCTAAAAAAGACTTGTTCGAATATTCATTTTCACTTTGTGATTTTGGTTATCTTCTAAAATTCGCATGGATCAATCATTCGCTGTAGACAGTTAGATGTAGAGTTAATTGTCGTTTTTAACATGAACAACACGCTCATATTGCATGGAATAATTTTGTTACCTACACTCAGCTTCACATCCATTGGTGATAAAAATCGTCAACTTAATGCGAAGGGTTAATATGAGGTCAAATATTTATGATCATGACCTCGAAAACCTAAATTGAAATTTGGAAAAGAATTTTTTTCTTTTGAGTTTTCCCTCGAGCAATCGGTGGCACCATCCAATTTTATGTTGGGCTGAATGTAGTTCATAAAAATATGTTTATCTCGATGACACTATTTTAACTGGTATAAAGTTTAATTGGTAAGGTATAAGGTGAATTAAGCGCAATTGGTCGGTTTTTCTCTCCGCAATTTTCCAGCCCTCGGCGGATTACCCTTTCTCCAGAAAACCAATTAGACGACTTTTTTTTAGTAGTTCACATTTTTGCGTGAACTTAAGTTGGAGTGTTTGGGCACCCCATACACTCCACAGACACGTGTGATGGCTCAAAATGATCCTAAGGGTTCAAGGTGTGCGAATTTTTTGGTCTCAATATTCTAGGATTTTTTTTTGTAGCTAGCAATCGAAGTTCAAATCCAAGGTTTTTAGGGAAAAGTGATTGGTCTGTTTTCCCCCTAGCCGATCGCTGAGACCAAAAAATTCGCACACCTTGAACCCTCAGGATCATTTTGAACCATCACACGTGTCTGTGGAGTGTATGGGGTGCCCAAACACTCCAACTTAAGTTCACGCAAAAATGTGAACTACTAAAAAAAAAGTCGTCTTATACGGATTCTTAACACTTGGTAATTCTGCCAATTGAAATTTCAAATATTCAGTCAAAATTCATTTAATACATGGGGTTGGTTATAAGGTCATCCATTTAGACCGTTATAAAGTCAAGTCATATTTTTGTTGCATTATGCTTTTTGACAAAAAAAATTTGTATTTTGTTTTCTATAAAATCATACATGATTTTTTGAAGTTTTTTTCCTAACACTAAGAGCTAATGGTGAAAAAATAGTAGTCGAAATTTTTTCAGATGGTTATAAGGTCAAGTCAGTTTTTTCAAAGTGCAAATGCTTAATTAAGGTCAAGTCAGTTTTTTAGACTTTGAGCTTATAACCAATCCCCTGTAGGTACAAAAAAATATCCACCTTTAATTGCCCCTGTTCCATTTTATGACAATTGAAGTTTCTACCAGTTCAATTGGTGCCATTTTGACCTCATATTATTGATTCACGGGAAAAAAAAAGTGTCATTTTGTAACCGTCCAAACAAAGGAGGTCCGCAGACAGAGCTTAGCCGATTGTAAATCAGACAGGGCCAATGGCATCCACGAGGACGGGGACGATGAGGACGATGATGAGGACGAGAACCAATCAGAAGCCTCGGAAATGTCGAGTCAGAGTAGCGAAATACGCCTCGCGCCGGTCCCGCCGCCGCGCGCCGCCAGTCGAAAAGCGGCGGCGCGAAAATCAAAGCTAGCCGAAATACAATCCGAAGACTCGAAGGAGGACTCGGAAGCTGAAAGGTGTGTGACTTAATTGTTTAACCCCTGCCGTACTGTGTACCGAATATGATATACAATGTTTGTTTGAATATTTAACATTAAGTTAATGTAAACGTATGGGTTGGCCATACGGTTGATTGACCTTATACTCGTGCATTTTGTTTATCTCCCCACCCGCTGGGATATTTTTTTCTATAAAATCATGTCTTTTGGAACTTTTTCCCATTACTAAAGTCACAATTGTGGAACAAAAAAAAATCAGGTTGGTTATAAGGTCAAGTCAGTATTTTCAAAGTGCATTAAGGTCAAGTCAGTTTTTTGGACCTTGACCTTATGACTAACCCCTGTATAACTTATAACCTATAAGGTCTTGTTTTATAGATGTGTTTAAGGTCATGTCAATTGTCTTAGGCCTTGACGTTCTAACGGTATATTGCGATATTTTAGCAAGAGGTAGTTCGGGGTCGAAAGTGTTATATTTTCTCACATAAGTAAAAACTACATCTTACAATATATACAGTTATAAGGTCATGTAAAGAATTTATTAAAGTTAACACAAATTATCATTTACAAGGGGCACTTAAATCATCAGAGATGTAAGCATAAGGGTCGCAGCAGTAAAGGTCGACCCACGAGTTAAACAAAATGATTTTAGTAAAGCACAAAATAAATTGAAAATGATGCCAAAGTCGAAAAAGAAACGCGCCCGTACGGATGGTCGAAATGATAAACTCGACGATTCTTCTGAAGACGAATTGCCAAAAAAATTAAAGGTATGTATTAAATGTGGATGTGGCTATAAGACCCAAATAACGATTTCTGAACGCAAGAGAAAGGTCAAGTCATTTTAAACAGAAATCATGAATTTTTTAACTTGCTTTTTAGCTGGCACATTTGTTTTCTAGAAAATGTCTTTTTACACTCTTTCTATAAAATTCATGTCTTTTTGAACTTTTCCATCTGGATTTTTTTTTTGTCTGCTTTAGGTCAAATCAGTTCTTCAAAGTGCATTTTAAAGTCAAGTTCATTTTCAGACCCTAAACTTATAAGTTATACAGTAAGGTCACGTCAAATATTTAGGCATTACCTTATAAATTATAAGTTATAATCAAGCCCCGTGTCGTCAGTTTACACTTCATAATTTTATAAAACAAAATTTTTCTAGTTATCGAAAGGCGGCAAGAAATCTCGTGTTAGGCCGCCACCATCCAGCGAAAGTGATCAAAATGACGAAGAAAGCGACGATGAAGAAGAAAATGGCGAAGACGAGGAGAATGATGATGATGAAGAAGACGAAACGGTTGAACCCGAACCCCCAAAGAAAAAAAATAAACCACCAAGAAAGGAAGACCAAATGACAAAATCCATAAAACGCGTGCTGGAAAAGAAATTTCAGCAAAGAAAGGTACAGGGGGTTGGTTATAAGGTCACAAGGTGTGACCGTTATAAGGTCAAGTCAGTTTTTTCTGGCACTAGTTTCAAGTCAGCTTTTTTTGAGAAGCATGTTTTTGGGGCAAAAAGATCTTTAAAATCATGTCTTTTAACGTTTATTTCGGATGAAGACCGCTATCATTTTTAAGTTTTTTTTAATGTGCGTTAAGGTCAACTCAGTTTTTTGGTATGACCTTATAATTTATAAGTTATAAAAAGTCCCTTCTGTATCGAACATATATTTACAGGGGATGGTGGTTAGAACGTAGCGTCTCATATTTTTACCGGTATAACTTAAGGTCAAGGTATAAGGTCAAGTTATTTTTTTTACATGTCAACTTGAGTCAATATTTTTGGAATAAACTTCTTGACAAAACAGGGTCTCTTAAAAAATCATTGCATCAAACTCTAGTCTAGAGTATTTTTTCGAAAATAGAAAGCCGACCCTTTTTTGGTGACCACTGTAGTTAAATTGTTTCATTAGGTTTCTTATGGAAAGCATCGAAACATTGACCGTTCAACTGGCGTCGAGCATATTGTTCAATTTGCGGGTACAACGTTCAAAATCACCGAGTTCAAACTGCGCCCACAGAAACCGCGCCCAAAGAACTATCCAGACAAAGACAGCAAAGACGCAAATGGCACGGCGATCGATGAAAAACTTAACGAAAATAAAACCAAAAGTGAAAATGAACGGGCGAATGGCGATGAAGAGGTAAAACAAGAAAATGACACAAAAGAAGAAGAACTTGAGGTAATGCTGCTCAGAAATGCCTTGAAAAACTTATAATCAAATTTACAGGGGGTCTGATTATAAGGTCAAGTTGTGTCCGTTAGAAGGTCAAACTTGACCTCAGTTTTTTTTTGAGAAGCATGCTTTTAGGAAAAATCTTTAAAATCATGTCTTTTTACGTTTTTTTGCTAAAAGCTGTTTTGTGATTTACACCACCTAACCCGTTATGTTAACACCTGTTATGTTAACAAAATTCTATAATGTTTTAACACTTTTTGGGACTTGATTTCCAATTGTTTAACCAAATGCCCTACCCCATTATGTTAACACTTTTTGCTGTTTGATGATGTTAACATAACGGGTTGGGTGGTGTATATTTAAAATCTAGAATGTACGGATTCTGTACTACGGAACCGGTAGCTACAAACATTCCAGAGTTTTACGTTAAATTTTAGGAAGTTGAAAAAGAAGAACCAACTGAGCCCGAAATTGATCGCCCTAAATCTGCCGGAAATGCGCCCGAACCAATCACAACGACGCCAACACCGCCCACGCCGCCGCCACAATCTGAGTCCAAAATGACGTCGAAATTTCACGAAAAAACAACAAAAGAGTCTAACTTTGAAGAGAAATTTAAAACTGCTTTTAAAAACACAAATCCGAAAAACAACTCGAAAAAGGGCAACGAGCTGACCAAGCAGCTAGAGACTAAAAAAGATGTCGCAAAGTCAATAAAAAAATCTTTGAATAAGGATGCGCCGACTGCGCCACCTAGCGCTAAGCCCGATAGTGAGAAACCCGCTGAGAAAACGGTGGCACCGGAGAATATGGTAGAAAGTGAGAAACCAGCTGCTCCTGTCGTATCCACTCCAACGCCGCCTCCACCGCCACCACAAGCGCCCGCCCCACAAACTCAACCAAAAGAGCCCAAAAATCAAAATGTTAACGAAAATAGTAACAACGATAAAACCCGTAAGTTTCGACTCACAAATGTTATATTATCTTCACAGAGCCGTTAACAGGCCAGTTTATGAAAATTTTTTGTGGTCAGTTAACGGTGGATCCCCTACCATATAGAGGATCGTAAATTACGATTCGTTTTAAAATCAGGTGCGTGTGTGGTTACAGGTTAAAATTCCCATTGAATAAAAAAAACCCAGTTTGCATTGCAGACTCTGCAAATACAATTCGACATCGAAGACGAAACATTTTTTTTTCAAATGTAGCTTTCAATCCCTGAATAATCCAATTTAACTTTTAGATGCCAAGAAGCCAACCATCAAACCACCAATTTCACCGACTGTGCAGCGATCAGCACCACCACCACCACAACCATCATCACATCCGTCATCTCACCTAGCACCACATGCGTCCCAGCCGGAACCGATTGTCTCCCGACCGACTCCAATGCGACCCCAAATGGCCCCATTTCGGCCCTCAATGCCATCATTAACCCCACAACCGGTGGTTCAATCATCACCTTCCGGTACACCAATGGCACCACCACCACCACAGCAGCAGCAGCAGCCCCCACCGACTCCGACCAATCCGCCGATGTCACCGCAGTCACCGGCTCCATTACCGCGCATGCCAACAGCCTCGGCGCCGCCAATTCGCAAGGGTCGTTTTTTAACCCGGCCCGAAAAAAGTTTTTTTTTNAATATGCCGCGTGTCTCCGCATCAACTGTCGTGATGATGCTTTAAACACAGCGCGCCAGTGGATTCGAAGACATGATGCACTTTTGCCATCTAGTGGATCTAGATTGACCACTATTACAGTCCGCATCCCCAATTCGGCAACAAAAAGTCGAAAAAAATCTTTGCAGAATTGGGGACGACGACTGTAAATTATATTTTGTTATTGCTCTATATCTTACTAATTATTTAGTTAAACTCCATTACGTAGAAGAATCTTGTTGTTAACATATGCGCCGCAAATCTGTATTCATCTCAGCGCAGTTCATAATGCTGATAAAATATCTGTAAATTTAACCCCCAAAACTCATTAACCTTGACTGTTGCTGATATCCGGTGTCTACGGATATATATTAGGGCACAATTTGGGCACTAATGGAACAGAAAATGTTTGAATTTAATTATGCCAAAAAAAAAATTAATTGATAGTGTTAGCCATTAAATTTTTATGATAGATTTTCGTCGACATTTTTTTTTCGAGAATTTGATCAACATTTACCCCCTTAATCCCTGAATTATCCATTTTTACTTTTAGATGCCAAGAAGCCAACCATCAAACCACCAATTTCACCGACTGTGCAGCGATCAGCACCACCACCACAACCATCATCACATCCGTCATCTCACCTAGCACCACATGCGTCCCAGCCGGAACCGATTGTCTCCCGACCGACTCCAATGCGACCCCAAATGGCCCCATTTCGGCCCTCAATGCCATCATTAACCCCACAACCGGTGGTTCAATCATCACCTTCCGGTACACCATCGGCACCACCACCACCACAGCAGCAGCAGCCCCCACCGACTCCGACCAATCCGCCGATGTCACCGCAGTCACCGGCTCCATTACCGCGCATGCCAACAGCCTCGGCGCCGCCAATTCGCAAGGGTCGTTTTTTAACCCGGCCCAAAAAAGTTTTTTTTGATATACATGTATGACGATTTCTGTGTTTCAACCGGTAACTCCGGTTTCGGTTCCGGTTCGAAATTTTTTTCAAAAAATTATGGCCCCAAAATTTTCAACAACTGTTTGTCAATACCTTGGTTTTCCCAGGATAAAAAAAGTACTTTTTGGGCCGGCTGTAAAAAACGACCAAGCCAATGCCAAATAAGATTCCCGCGCCAATTATGAAGTCTGCGAAAATGACGCGAATCGGCCCGGCTATTACCGTGCGGAAACCAGCCCCCTCATCAGCCGGACCGCCGTTAACCTCACCCAAAACGCCCGGTGGACCAATTGGCACGCCGCAACAACCAAAACAGTATAGAGCCCAAGCACCCAAAGGGGGACCACCGAAAGGAATGTGATATGATATAACGATTTTTTTTTCTATGAAGGTTCTGTTAACTTGGGTCAGCTTTTTGGAAATTATAAGTCATGGATCATGACTCATGGTGCACCGTATGAATATTTTTGTTTTTTAGGTTACACTTTAGTTAAAATTTGAATTGTTATTTGTACTAACTTAGTATTATAATAGCTACTGTATCGATGAGCGTTTGTGTTTTTTTTAATACAATATTTTAATTACAGTGTGGTTGGTTATAAGGTCAGCCATTTGGACCGCTGCACTAACTTATTGAGACCTAAAATATTTAAATGATCATAATAATTTCGACCCCTACCCCCTAATTTTGCTCCATCACATGCATATCATTCTTGAAAGGACCAAACTCACTTCAAAAGGGCAAGGCGCCGTCGAACGTACCCAAATCTTTACCTATGCCACCCGGCTCTTCGGGTAAAAACATTGTGCGCCCTCCCGGCCAGGGGTCCATGGCAAAACCGGTCGAGTCCAAAAAGATCGCACGAAATCCCGTTGGCATCGCCAAAGATACAAAACCGCTTGTTTCACCGACACCCAAAGCTTCACCGGTAGGTAATTTACAACGGATGAAGCAGCCAATGGGTGGAGGCGGTATCGGTCCGGGTTCTTCGCCGAATTTAGGCGGTGGCCCGCGCCTAATGGCAACGCCACCCGGCGGCAATCAGAATTCTCGCGGCCCGGGCCAAATGAAGAATGGTGGTCAACCGCGTGGTCCGACGCCCATGGTCAAGCCGCTCCTAAAGGGGAAAACACCGAAGCCGATTCAAGGGTTGCCGATTGGCTCGGCGGTCACGGTTAAGAAAGGCGGTCTCAAAAAACAACCGGTTCAACAGTCCCCAAAACCACCGGTTCAATCATCCCCCGCTGCACCTTTACCGCAACCACAACAATCTGTACCAGCCACAATTGCAGCCACAACGACGACGACTACAACGACAACTAGTGTGGCAAATGCTGCTGTAACCGCGTCTGCCCCACCGCCATTACAACCACCACCTGCCGATGTACCCAAATCAAAACCACCTCCACTCTCTCAACCACNCCCGTAACAATAACAGTGCCGACATCAACAACAGTGCCGACATCAACAACAGTGCCGACATCAACATCAGTGTCGACAACAACAACAGTGCAGACAACAACAGCACCAAAGACCGCGACTGAACTATCAGAAACCGCCAAATCGACCTTACAACCGCCAAAACCGGAAGCAGCGGAAAATTCAAAGCCTCCTCCTGCTGCTGCTGCTGCTGCTGAAAAAACAAAACCGCCTACTCCAAGCCACGGGGTTTTTTAAGAGCTCAAGGAACACACATGTCCCAATTTTTTCCTGACTTATCTGTCTTTAGTTGGGTGTTGGGCAGGAGTCCTGTCTGCGTGTATTTTCGGTGAAATTTTCCTTTCTCGGAGCAGATTCGGAAAATATATAGCAGCCTCTCTGGTGGATCTTTCTACCACCTGATAATAGAGAAATCAGTTAACAAAAAAATGCCTGAGAAATTTACCAAAACAAAGAGGAATCCATATGTTTACTTCCGCTTTTTTCCCGTTTGCTGATTTCCCCATTTTTAGGTGGTTCCATCAATTGTCACTCTATCGACAACTGAATTAATAAGTACAGTCGGTTAACCCCGCGGCCTCTCGCAAAAAAAGTTGTCGAAGAATTTCGTTGAAATACGTTTTTTGCGACCAACCATATAATATATTATGGCATATGAAATTTTGTCTTTTTTCTGCGAAAAACGTTTTCTGCGTGATGCCACGGCGCCGTCCTTTATAAGGTGTAATTGGTCCGTCCGATCATCTTTCTCCAGATTCTCCTTTATTAATATTAGAAGTTATCTAACGCCGTTCTAGTTACCTTGGGTTAAGATACATTTCGTAGGTTAAAGTTAACCTAAAAAAGCTAAGCAAGAGTATGAGAAGGTTAACAATTTGTAGCTTGGCCAAATTTAGTTAACAGCTGCGCGCTCATCTGGGAAAATATGCACACTTTTTCAGTTTTCTATGTCATTTCTAAACCGGTCGAGTCTTTTTTATTTAATTTATATACAAGGGGTTGGTTATAAGGTCAGCTATTTGTGTCGTTATAAGGTCAAGTCAATTTTTTCAAGATAAATCATGTCTTTTTAGCTTTTTTTTTGGGGGGNCATATACATTTAGAATGACACGGGTAATTATTTTTTATAGAAATAATGTCTTTTTCACTTTTTTTTTGGGTGAAGACCTTTGGAATAATTGGAGACGGCCTGGCCCTCTGTTTTCAAGCAGTAGTTCAATAAGGCGTGCGTTTATACACGGCTGGGCGCGCAAGCAGGTAGTAAAATTGGGCGCGCGGGAGTTAAGATCGGAAAAAAAAAATCCGTTTAAAAGCAAGGCCGACCCCGAGTCCGAATCGGAAGATGAGCTGAAAATTGACGAAACTGTTGAACCGGATAAGACCGTCAATCAGCTCGCCAGTTAACCATGGTTGTAACCAATAACAANTTGTTCAAGAGAAATCAGGCAAATAATCTCGGCGACTGAATCCGACTTCTTCTCTGGTTATTTTTTGTGATATTTAGATTATTTTACGTTCTCAGGGGCTCACTTGATTTTAGTATTTTAGACCTTTTCAGGCACCGACGGGCTGGGTGAATTCGGATTTGATCAAAACTATAAACTTTTGTCAAAAATATCTAGAAATGGTTGATATATATTTTAGCTTATCGTAAAAACTAGGAAACTGACAATTCTACGGGTCCTGTTTTTCTAACAAAAACTTTGAAAAAATATTTTTTGTTTTCAAATTATCCCCAAAAAAATATTCTACATGGGGTCTTGGTTATAAGGTCAGCCATTTGGACCGTTATAGGGTCAAGTCAGTTTATTGACACAAAGGTCAAACTGACTTCAGATTTTTTTGAGAAGCATACAGCATGCTTTTTGGAAAAAAACTTTAGAATCATGTCTTTTTTGGAAGAAGACCTGAAATAGGTACACATTTAGAGACCTTATTATTCACAGTTGTTTATGTCGTATCTGTTAACACGATATTTTACGCGTTTAGGGCAAAAATAAGACACCTACAGGGGGGGGTTGGTTATAAGGTCAGCCATTTGTGCCGTTATAAGGTCAAGTAAGTTTTTTTTTGCACTAAGGTCAAGTCAGTTTTTCAGGCACTAAGGTCATGTCAGTTTTTTTTTTGAGTAGCATACTTTTTGGGAAAAAATTTTTAAAATCATGTCTTTTTCACTATTTTTCTATAAAATCATGTCTTTTTGAACTTTTTCCCAGCACTAAGGTCTTATTGTAGAAAAAAATTCTGGTTGGTTATAAGGTCAAGTCAGTTTTTAAGACCTTGACCTTATAACCAACCCCCTGTACCCTCGTTATGATAACATTTGGTTGAAATCTGTCAAGATAAGACGTGTCAAGTATACAGTGACTGCAATACTGTAAATGTACATGATCAAAATCAGTTTATTCCCGGTTTATTCGGTGCCGAGATTGTTTTCAGTTATTTTGCCTTTTTCGTTGAATCTTGACACTTGTCAAGTTGACATTCTCCCTGAATATATTTTTCCGAAGTTCCGGCATTTTGTTTCTCACATAAAGAAATACCACACTTCAACTTAACAACAAAAGTACATCTGACGCTTGAGGCTTTGATGTTGAGCTATGGGATACGAAAATCATACTCCGAATAGAAAAATTTCGAGGTTGGAAGGTTATTCTGGGTAATTTGTTGAATTCTTAAAAAATGCATGATTTATGGCAACATATAAGAATGGCAAGTATTAAAGCCGTAACTTTTTAAAGGTAGCGTTTATATGTATTTTTAAGGTACAAGGGTTGGTAGTTATAAGGTTTGATATTTTGACCATTTGAAGGTCAAGGTCAAAAAACATGTCTTTTTGAATTTTTTTCAAATTTTTCAATTGGTTATAAGGTCCAATGAGTTTTGAAAAGTGTATTAAGGTCAAGTTTTGTTTTTTTTTGCTATAATTTTAACGGGCAAAACGTGGTATAATTTTTCTTCTTCATCTTATAACACTAAATTTTAAGTATTTGTTATCGTTATGCTACTGTAATGTTAGTACAGGGGGTCTGGTTATAAGGTCACAAGGTGTGACCGTTATAAGGTCAAGTCATCTTTTTTGATTTGAGTCATTTTTTTCTTGCACTAAGGTCAAGTCAATTTTTTTTTTGAAGTATGTGTTTTGGGAATAAATCTTTGAAATCATGTCTTTTTACGCTTTTTTGGATGAAGACCACCCAGTGATGATATTTCTCGGAAAAATACTGTTTTTGACTCTCAATTGGAGTTCTCCAAATGTAGTAACTTATAAATCGATAATTGTGTTTTTGAGGCGATTTCGACGCTACAATTATCCAACAAATCTATAAACGGTAAAAAATCTTGATTGGAAATGAACCACTAAAACCATCCTCACCTTTTTCGCAAACGTATTTTGCGATATTTAAATCGGCACCGACNGTGAACTTTAAGAAAATAGATACATTATGTATTTCAAACTCTATCTCCTCCTAGATTTTTTACACGATTATTATCGTTTTTTGAACAAAATGCGTTAAATATCAAGGCCAACAATAAAGTGTCGAGTTTTCTTAAATAAAAGGTCCGAAACTCGATCAATGCTAAAAAACTAAAAAAACAAGGGTTTCGCAACTATTCTTGACCTTAAAAATGAGAGATTCAAACAAGTTTCAAAAACTCGATATTTTATTGTGGGCCACCGCCAAACCTTTACTTCGCCAGAAGTAAGTAATCAATTTCATCAAAACTATCATTTTCAACTAAGAATTACCCTATAGACCCGTCCTTAATATATTTATTTATTTTTCAATGAACAAAGATTGTGTACGTGTTGCCTAGTTATCTTAGGATTTTTAGAAATACATCTATTTTCACATGATAACTGTGCAGATGGTGTAGTTACTACACTATAGTACATACATGTTATTTAAATTAAACATAAATATAATTTATAGGGAGATGAATTTTTTTTTTATAATTTTATTAATAAACAATAATTTTTTTATTTCGTTTTAAAGGCGCGATTTTCGTTGGGCACGCCTTTCAAATGATGCAGTTGATTGGCCAACCAACGAGAACAATTGTAGGTATCACAAACTGCTAGTCAACCCATAAATTATAATCTTTTTCAGATGACCTGGTTGGATTAGATAGTGGCCAAAATAAGATGTCTGCAAGATTTGATGACAAAAGTCCCCGAAAAGACATTATTTTTCAACCGATTAAATGGAACCGAGTTATGACCAGTCCAAGTGGTGACCACGAATGGATGGTTTCAATTCCACCATCTGCTGCGGGTTTTAGAGCAGGGCTTCAAGTATTTTCTTATACTCTTGAAAAACAATATTTCGTTTATTGTCGCGGTTCCTATAATAGAGCTCGTCCAACAAATCAACAAAGTAGAAATAGTTCTACTAATGTAGTAGAAAGATTCTTCCAGCCCTAAATAGAGCGCTCATGGTTGAACTTTCTTATCCGGGCTCAGATGATAAGTCAAAACTTACTTTTATTACTATAAATGCGAAGGATAACAAGTGGAGTATTAATATATTAATACCGCATCCATAGTAAAAGGGTGGGAGGCGCCCAAGTTGTCTCGTTGCCCGAACACTGGATCATCTCCAGGGAAAAGTGCGGGCACCGAGACTACTTGGGTGCCAGGGTGGGAAAGAACAACCGTGAGGGTTCCTCTAGGTACTAGGGAACCCGAGAGGGTGAATGAGGTCTGGTTGCCCAGGCTAGGACTTATATATGCCTCTGACATTCTAGAATGTTTGTTTGTCGCTTAAGGACCCCCCTCATCAATTGATGACCATACTCTTCACTTGGCCCTATACGCTATCATAAGACTTACTATAAATGCGAAGGATAACAAGTGGAGTATTAATATATTAATACCCTTATCCAATAGTTATCTTTTGGTTAGAGTTGGAAAAAACCTATCCCAGGCTAATGTCCTGGGTTAATTAGTGTGGGGTCAGTTGGGTTATTATGTCCATAAAGCGAGATGATGGCCCAGGTGGTCCCATGTGTCTAGTTGTCTGAGTATTTTGCAGGAATCGCAAGAGTGGGCCGGGGTTGGGCCTTTGCCGGCTTAAAAGCCCGGTAGGGGTCCATCCCCGGCCTGTGTATAGAGTGTATTGAGTATATTGCAGGTAGCAGGTAGCATGGAATGTATAAGTTTTAGCAGCAGGTAACTGTGTATTATGGTACGAAGTTTCTCCTTGGTTTTAGTGACGATCGCCGGGGAGGAGCCCAAGGGCTGTAGTTGACTCCTGGGCGTTTCTAAGAGCCCGACGGAGTTTGGTGTCCCGGGAGTGTATCCAGTAATCAATGATGTCCGTCCCCGCCACGCGGATGCCTCGTCTGGTCCAGTGGACCCGTCGCCAAGCACGCAAATAGACGTGAAGCCTAAAATAATAGTAAGCTTCTTAACCGTTAACAGAAGGGGCTCGCCCGGGTAGCTGGGTCTGGGTACTAAGCAGGTGTCGATTTAAGATCGGGTACGGTTAGAGGATAAAAGGCTGTGCCGTCTGGAATCCTTGTGCGTAAGGCCCTGGACATAACGAGATTGAGAACTGGGGGGTTACTACTAGCGAAATTGCCCCTCTTATGGGTGAGCCCTCAAATCTACCCCTGGCCACTGGTATCCAAATGGTGTTTATCCGATAGAACGGGTTTATGGAGCATTTAGGACTTACCGGCGGCGCGATGTTTGCAATGTGTTTCGAGCGTTCTTCAAATCCGTCATGGCAGTCTCCGCCCCTTGCAGGCGAGCCGGGCCGAAGCCTGAGTTGCGAGCCTGGTGAGTCCGTAGTTCTAATTCGGCCTCCGCCTCGTTCATCAGGTCGTCCCAGCTTTCAATATCGTCCGCCAGGTTCTCGACAAAGGGGAACCAGTAACCGCCCAGGTGGCCCTCCGTGGCTTCCTTGATGACAGACGGGTGGCAGAGGCGGAGGGGGCCAACGATGGTTCGCTCCAGTAAGCATGGCATCACGTAAGGGGTGCGAGGGTCGGCCGGTCGGCACATCCAGTCGACCTCCTCCTGATGAACGCCGAAGTCGACAAGGTCCTCGGGGGTCACTATAACCTTGAACTCGCGCATGGTCTAAGCAAGAAAAGGGTCACGGCTGAGTTAGGTGTCAGTGATTATTAGGTATCTGTTTGTGAAATAATATATGGGCAGGAAGGAGGGGGGGGGGGCCCGTGGTGGCAGTGTTTGGGCACATTGCCCAATGTAGGTTTTCCCGGGATACTTTTTTGTACAAGGTTTCGTCGCTTTACCGATTCGGTTAAGGCGCGTTTCCTGGGCCCTCACAATGTATAGATTAAGGTGTATTAGTTTTATGGTTAGTAACTCCGCTCGACCTGAGTCAAGCTTGAAACCCGTCTGTAATGAATACATCTTTTGAAGTGAAGAAAGAGGCGGAGAGGGCACCCTAACGCTATTTTATGGTGGTAGTTTGAAACCTAGATCATGAATCCGAGTTTTCTCGGGTACTTGTTGGGGTTCGCCTGGGAAAAAGGTTTCCCGAGTCGATCTGCTTTGGACATCCGGGGCAGCAGTCCCCGTGAGGGGTTTACGTGGCCTTCTTTTGGCCTGAGTTTAATAACGCAGAAAAGGGGTCAACTCATGTTAGGGTTCTATGGCTGATGGCTAAAGCCTAAGGGTCTCCCCGGCCCCTCCCGTTTGAATGAAGGCAGTATCAGTGAAGATTATGTACAATGAAGAGTGGGCTGGAGATTATCGGAGGTTGTATGGTTCTCTGTGTCCCGCATCATAGCGTGCGATTGCGCGTTCTAGTTTTCCCCGGAGAACCAGGGCCTGTTCGTAGCAATCGATCACTACTCGGGTATCTCGTTCGAAGTCATCATGGCCTTGTTCAATGCGGCCAAAGTAAGCTACATCTTGGACTGTCTCGACTTGACGGTAAACATCCCAGTTCCGTCGGTGCAGTCGTTGGATCCGTTGCGGGGGCATTCCCGGGCCAATCCGCTCGTCCTGCCGGTCGAGGAAACTCAGGTAAGTTCTATTCGTCCCGGCCATATAGTCGAAGGCAACGTGCGCTGCGTGCATGAAATACTCGAAGGTGTCCCGGTGTGGAATGTCCCGGGCTAGACGCGGCCGTCTGGCATGCATGTCTCGAATATCTCGGCGCATCCGTTCCTGGAAGGCATCATCCCCCCAGTCTGGCCGATAGTGGAGTTCCGCCCGGTCATTATCCCGATTCATCATTAGGTCTAAAGAGAGTAGCAGTTAGCTTTCTGAAGATTCAGCTCGGCTGGTAGCCCGGGCAAGGTGTGCCCCTGCTACCAGTGGGTATGGGACTAGTCTATAAAAATATATGTGTCTGGATAGAAAAATAAGGCTATGTACAGTAATTATTCTCTTCTCTCAACCCGACTAAAGGTCCGGAACGTGGCCAGGGACGGGTCCCAGTAGGCTAAGAACCGTGGGTGGTCTTGTCCCGGAGGGGTGTCTCTAAGGACAATCACTCCTCGTTCCAGTCGCTCAATATTGGCCCGGTGGAGAAGGACCGTGAGCGGGGTGCCCTCAATTGTTGGCATTGTGCCTCCCAGGCTAGAGTTGCGCTCGTGCCACTGGCGAGCCACCTGGTGTACACAGTCACGATGAGCCGCGGAGTCTGTTTCGGGTTCCTTCAGATTGACCCCGCTTAGGTAACTGGGGCCTGGTTATGCTTTAAGGGTGGTCAGCGTAACGTTCCCATGACAGGGGAAGACGGGGCGCATGTGGTGTAGGATTTTAAGTTTTATGGTTAGTAACTCGGCCTCCTCCACCTTTCGGTGAGCTTGGCTTGAAACCCGTCCTTCAACACAACACCCCATCTTCCCTTTTAACCACTATTCCCGCATCTGAGGGGACCCTACCTGTCCACTGGCCCGTCATCAGTGGGCGCAGATCGTTCAAGAGGCGCTCATTGTGCACCACCATGCGCTCCCGGAACTGGTAGGCTGATTCATGATTTTCTCGAGCGTAGATCACGTGGTCTGCCCGAATCCTCGCCAAGTCTTGGGCCACAACCGTCATGGCCCGCCCCACCGTTCGTCCCGGAGAGAGCAGGGTAGGGGGGGGGTAGTGTCGGGTCGTGCTTACTAGCCATTGGAGGAGGTCGTCTTCCTCCCCTGGCGGTCTCAGGGCGAACTCTTGTATGGTTCGCTCCGCCCATCCTGCATCCGCCATCTGGTTACCTACGGAACTCGACCCGGTGGTGTTTGTGGAGTCTGTTATAGCCAGGGAGACTCGGGCGTCGTTCAGGAGGGAGGACGAGGCATCCGAGCGCGCCACAAATTCCTGGACCTCTCGGTAGGCCTGCCCTGCTGACCGGTTGCTGGCTGAGGATGGGGCACTCGAGGAAGCCGGGCCCGACGTGCGGGTGGAGCCCGTGCCGTAACCAGTTTCCGTTACCTCAGTCGAGAGCGTCATTTCTCCCAGGTCAACCCATTCAATCCCCGTTGAGGACGTGCGTTCCGAGGATGAAGACACACCGAAGCCATTGGCCTCATCGAAGTCGCTGGATGAATCCCATGCTCGAATCGCCTCCAAGTGGGCCAGCGGCAGCTCCATCTCCCTCTGGACCAGGGCCTCCAAGGCGATCGTGTCTGGAAATGCACAATTCCTGATAATTATGAACAGGAAGCATCCCAGGTTGGCTTCGTCCCAGGCTAGATCTGGTAGGGTCTTGTGTGGTTCCAAACCGGACTCCAAGGGGTTTCCCGGAGCTTTATAGCCTGTGAGTTTGAATGGGTAAAAGGTGAGCTTGGGGGGAAGCAGTGTAGATATCATGGAAGTTTTTAAGTTTTATGGTTAGTAACTCGGTCCGGCTCGCCTTATGACGAACCCGACTTGAAACCCATTCCAAGATACCTACACCTCGTCTCCCCGGATTATGATGGTGTTTTAAACAGCTCCAGGTGCTGCCTCGTGATAGGAGGAGCTGTTCTCCAGGGATAAGTGGGGGTTGGAAGCTATATTGAGGCCCAAACTTAGGCAAAACTTCTTTTAACTCGGGAAACCCTAACCTGGTCGCCAGCCATTGATTCAGCAACCTTCCAAATGAAACTAGAGGCCACGGCCTCAAGGGGCGCCAGTTGGTATAGGCGACCCCGGTGACGAAGGACCGTTGTTGAATTCCCGGTTAGCGGTGAGACCACTCGGTAGATATACGAATCTCGCTGGTCTTCCGCTGTTTGTATGTATTCTGTCAGCTCAGGTTCTCCCTCTCCGAAGTAAACACATGTTCCGGTAAGCCGGAACTGGGTCTCCTCTGGAACTGTCATGGACACTTTCAGGAGCTGGTTAGCCCGGTGCACAGAATCGCATACCCGTTGAAAAATGGACTGAACGCCCAGCTGCAACATTTTCGTTCGGTCGTGGATGAACTCGGCCTTCACTGGGTCGTCCTGGAGGTGCCAGAACTCTGCGAGAGTTGGCCCTTGGGTTCGAAACTCTGCCAGGGGACGGCTTACCAGGGTCGGGACTGTTACCCACAGGGTATTTTCTAGAATTTCTAGGTTGCGAGTTAGATCTTGCACAGCCCCGCCCAGCCATTTCGAACCTTGCGTACACTCACTAACCAGGGTAGAGCTCAGTAAATCCTGAATTCCGCGACGGAGAGCGAGGTACTGGAAGTACGAGTTGACCGGGGTGGTGAGCGCGAACCGCCCTTGTAGTGGGCGCAGCCGAGACCTGATAACCGACAGCTCCATTTCTACTACCGTTCGCGTCCAGAGCAGTCGCTCCGCCTCCTCATCCTCCTAAAGTTTTACAGTTAGATCTCTCAACCCCTCCCTGGCTAAAACTGGACCTTATGGTGAATGACCAGGTTACGAAGAAGGAGTCCCATTGAGCCTAGACAACAATGGCCTACATATTCACGGACATCTGCATCCATGCCAAAGCCCACCGAGGTGACTCGGCCTTGGCTGTCCCTGAGCATGTCAAGTTGGGGAATCTCCCCCACTCCCCCATCAACCGTTTCATTTCCCGGGTTCACGGTATTATCGAGGGAATGGTCCTGGTTCATTCTAAAATCAGTTCAAGATCAGTTAGCTTAGAAAACTGGTGGTCTAATATTAGGATGTAAATAAGGTAGGGGGGTGAAAGAACGCTAGCCCAGGAGAAGTATTATTTTTTAAAAGGTAAAGAATTTCGCGTCCAGAAGTCGGGATGGTGCTGCTACTGCATGGGTTTCCAGATTCATCGCCCTGTAGTACTGGGGCATGCCACTATCTGACTTCCATCGCATCGTGGCTAAAACGAATATTTAAGTTATGGTCGTTTTCTCCCAAAGCTTTCCCTTTTAAAACCCCGCCTTAACGGGGACCATTATAACATGTACCCAATTTTGAGGCACCTGCCCCGGTATTCAGATTACTCTTGAGACAATACCGCCCTGGGGAGGCGAAGAAATTGATATGATTTCTAAACACAAGTAATAATCCTCAACAATCCCCGGACATGGCGTTTACCCCATTCTCGTCCTTCCTTTGACTAGTTATGGTATTTCTCACAAGAAAAGGTACTTACTGCGGATATGCGACTCAGGGATATCCATTTTCATCATCGCAATAAGCATGCTAACCCGACCACTGTGTGCACTAGGCGCTACCTCCAAGTTAAGCTGACTAGCCGCCCTGGACAAATAGTAATTACATTTTTGTGTGGTCAAAGGGGGTTGAATGTCAAAAAGGTGACCCCGGTTTCTTGATTGCCTAATATGGTCTAGCATAGACTCAAAGGGTAAAATCATATCTTCAACACAAATTGGTATAGTAAGGCTCTCCCTTTTTTCACAAAAAACGTTCGTTTTTGTGCTTCTTAGGTTGATGATAATGAATTTAACCTTTGAATCTTGATTCTGAACCATTTTTATATCTTCCAAGAAGATAGTAAGTGCTTCTGCCATCCGGCAGCCCGACAAAAAGGTAATACTAGTTGCCAGGGCAATTCGTTGCTTCAGGGGTTCGCCTGATGACCAAAGGAGTTGTATTATCGGCCGGATGTCCTTCAAATGGAACTCGGGCGCTTGACGCGGCTGTACCAGCGCTTGGCTTGCCAAGGATCGTGCCAGTGTGCGCGCCCATCCCATCATTTTCCCCATCACCAGCAATGGAATTGGTCGAGGAGCGTGTTCATCGATCGCCACTCGCGCCATTTTGACCAAGGACCTATAAGGAAAGGTTTTAATGGGGTTCCTTCCTGGGGATAGTACGGAACTTAAAATGCGTTGGCTTGGGATTTGCTGCCGCTTTAATTGCTGGGATGAAGGTATTCAAAAACGCTTCGATTCGATGCCAATCAAAGTAATTTTCCCGGGGACATCTCTTTACACAAACCCACCACGCATTTTGGACCTGGGATAGTCTAGGCGCCATCTAAATTCGAGTGTCCCGGGTTAGTTTGAATTCCGATTCGACCAATATCCTAAACTGCTCCCGTCGATTGGTGGTCGAAAACCCGACCAGGCTTCTTAGTCGGGATAGGTGACATTGGTCTAATTCGACCAACTCCACTTTCCTCAAAAAGTCGCGCAACAGGGCTTTGACCTGGGCTACCTTCCAGTTATGGCACAGAAAGGTTTCCAAAATGCAGCCCTGCAGGGCGCTAAGGTGTTCAAAAATCTCACTAAGAGCTTGGGATCTCGGAGAGAGTAAGGACATTCTAAAATTTTAAACTTTCATGAGTCTTATGGGCAAATTACAAGTTTCGTTATATTCATTTCCAGGGCAAAAAAGCTATGTACAGCACACGGGCTCTATAGTCGGCAAGAGAAAACTTATACAGAAATGTACGCTAATAATGGTTATAAAATGTACAAAAACAGTTGATATCTCAAAACGACTTCCGAAGGCCTCCCAAGGATCCCTTCTTTTTCTTAGCCTCTACCGGCGCACTTTGGCCCTGGGTGTGTGCGCCCTGTGGTTTCTGCCCTTGTTTCTGAGGGCGTTTCTTAGAGCCCTGGCCAAACCCGTTTTTTGAAAAACCTTGTTTTCCCGTTTTTCCCTGGCCTAACTTCTGTTTCTTGGGGGTCCCCGTATCCCAAGCTTTTTTAACAAAACGGGATTTTTTGTGACCTTTTTTGGCCGCGAAGCGATCCTGGGGTTGACCCCGTCTACCCTTTCCCATCATCTTAAAGTGTCTCTGCTGACGCTTAAACTCCTCCCAACGTTCCGCTTCCCGCAGCTGAGCTGGAAGCTTTTTGGCCTTTTTTAGTTGGGAATTCCTGGTGGTACGATCAGAAGACAAAGTCAACTCATAGTAATCATCAGGGTTACCCAGCTTCGCATTCTCAATGATACGGTCCACGTCTTGTTGGAGTTCTAAGACCATCAGAGGCCGAAGAACTCGGAGCAACGCCAGCCGAGACACATCTCTGTCCTCATAAATTTCATCCAAAATTTTAGTAATAATACCAAAATTCGGACTGTTAGTAGGGATAGCTTTCCGGTAGCGTCTTAAGAACTCATCCACAGTTGAAACGTCCAGGGACAATATCGCCTTCTTGGAGAAAAGACGACGGAATTCCAATCCTAATTGTTCCAGGTTGTTCTCCTTCGGCTGGGGCAAGTTAACGGCTAAAATTGAGAATTAGATTTATATCACTTCCTCTCCCTTCTTTACCCCTACTTACCGTGCGTGGTTTCGACGAAATGATAATCGTCTTCCTCGTAATAACGGTTCTTTCCCGGGACATTCGCATAAGCTTCCAACGTTTTCTTCGCGTGGTCGAAAGCTTTTTGCGCTGCAATCCGAGCATCCGTTACCTTGGATTTCGCATCCCGGGCTGCCTTGATTGCCAACAGAAGGGGGGCTTCAGCATCCCGTGCAATCGGTCTCTCCAGGGCATCCAATGGTTGGCCATTTTGAACTTTTTGCTGGATCTCCTGCCAGATTACATGGGCATGTTGTCTATCTGCTACCGCCGCCCTGGCTTCGTCCTCCTCTGAAAGAAGTTTTAGTATCTTATTAACTATTAAAGTTGGTTTTGTAAAAAATTCCTTCAAGCTAAAACCCAGGACATTTGTCCCGTTCAAAATTTTGCAACCATATGACCCAACGAAAAGTTTTTTACAAGGGAATCATCAGTATTACTATACTAACAAGGGACTTGAAATGATTGGGCAGTTAGCCCTCCCAAGCATTCTCCAAGCTAGCCTTTGAGCTTCCAAAGGTTATGGTGTTTTAGTGCAGTGCTAAACTTACCTTTCCGCGCAGCTACTAAATCTGCCGTGGCTTCCTCTAGGTCAGTTCTATAATACCCATAGTTCAGGTCCGCATCATTTTGCTGCTGGCCCTGGACAAATTGACTCTTATCAATGCGAATCTTCTTAGACGGGACCGAACTTTTCGTGGAGACCATCGAGGATGCCAGAGTCGAGAGGAGCGAAAACGGGTTTGAAACCATCGATCTTCCCGAGGCGGCTCCCGAGCTCGACGGCGCATGGTCAAGGAGGTCTAAATCGGCCATTCTGAACAGTATACCTTTCTTGACAACTTGATTAAACATTATAATGGTTTATAAATGAGCGCACAGGTGGAAGCTGCTATAGTATTACGCCGAAAATATCCTAATACTGGATCCCTAACCTTAGCCGGAAAGGCTGAGGCGGGTTCCGCCTTATTTCCCAGGTTAAGAATAGAAAATCGCTCATCCCCCTTAACTTGCGCTAGGAACAAGGGCCATTCTTGAAAAACATGAAAAACCAACGCCCAGGACACTTCCATTCCCACCTCTCTGAGATGCAAATAGAAGATGTCTGTCATCGCAATTGGCGGAAAAACATAAATTACTTCGCTTTTATCGAAGTTACGTAAGGCAGTAAAGTCCACTGCTGTGGCTTCTTGCTCCCATAATTGGGACACAAACTTAGTACATTTTGAGTTAAAACAACGCGCTGCACCGTCTAATGTAAATTTCTTTCCCAGGGCAGATTGAAGTTTTTGAAAACCCTCTTCTAACAAAATCTCCTCTTTCAAGTCAATTTCCCTGGAAGGGGCATCCGCTAATTGGGCGTGTGTACTTACCCAATCTATTCTTACAATGATATTATTGTCCAGGGCAAATTCATTTATTTCCCTAATCACTGTATTCAAAACCGGATCTGACGCCCCATTTTGGAACGCCGCTACTACACTCATATTATCGCAAAGGAAAAGCAACCTCCGGTTCTTTAACAAGTTGGTGTAGGCAACCAAAACTAGTTTGATTGCCACCGCCTCCTTGATATGTATGGGTGACATAGCCACCCAGTGGTCCCACTGGAGCGTAGTATTAATACCTAGGGTTTCAATAACAATCCCACACGCGAAGTTGGACGCATCAGTAAAAATGTTTAATTGGATGGTATTCACCCCTTTTTTCACCCAGGGCCTTACTTTAGTTATGTATTTTAAGGACAACCAAGTTTTCAACTCTTGGGCAATTAAGCCCGTAACTGGAACCCTAGCCTTTCCATGCTTTTCAGCATCAACCCAGGCTTCAGTTAACCTTCTTATATAGAGTTGCATGTTTTGGCACACTAAAAGAAAGCTACATAATCTGCCCCGGACTTTCTCCAGCTCTTTAACCGAAATAGAACTTTGTTGAAGGATGTGTTTCGCTTCAGCCACAAAACGCTCCCATTTTTCCTCTGGAATTCGAATTGTTTGGGCTTCCGTGTCAAGTTCAAACCCTAAAAAGGTCAGACGTTTTGAGGGAATAAAAGTAGATTTGCCCCGGTTTACAAAGCCCCCCATAATGAGCATTACTATAATGCACATAAACGCTCCTCTCGAGGAAGCTTTCCCAGTGGTAATTTTCTCAATGTCTGCCCTGGATAGTCCCCGTTCAATGATCAAGCGATCGTCCAAATAAAGGAACGCCATTACCCCTTGAGCCCTCAGAAAAGATACCCCTACTGAGTTTGCTAGCTGAAAGTCTCCCGGGATTCTTGGTAAACCGAATACCGCCCCAATAAAACGAAAAAAGTGGTCGCCCCAGGAAAAACAAGCCAGCTTTCTGCTATGTTTTGATAGCGAAAGCTGGAAAAACCCACTTTTATCATCATATTTGAGGAGATGATCATCCTTTCTTATATAATGTAACACCATGGCTACTGTATCAAGGACACAGGGTACCGTAAAAAGTTCAATTGCCTTAAGTGGGCCACCGTCATAACAGACCCTCCACGTTCCGTCCGCTTTTGGAACTATTACTAGCCCTGAGCTCAACAAGACTTCACGCAAGTCAAATTCACCTTTTCGGCCCAAAAATTCCAAAGATCCCGTTTTAAGCAAATCCTTAATATGACTCAAAATGGTATCTGCATGGTCGAGTGTTTTGACACTATTTTTTAAAGCAAAACTCGTATCACTCGCCTGGGAGATATTGCGGCGCATGGGAACTAGCACTCTCTCGTGAACTTTCCGGCCGTAATTTCCCGGGACCCCAAACCATACACAACCTTTTTTAATTAGGTCCTTATTGTCCGGGTGTTCCTGGAATTTTGTGTAAATCGGATGCTTTCCCCTAAACAGCACCGGATCCGATCGCGGTATATGTTTCAAGTTTGCAAACAGGTCAATCCCACTATGTACTATTCTGTAAACTAATTCCTTACTTTCTTCGGTTGGCAATAAATTTATAAAGGGAAGCCAAAAAAGAGAGAACTCATTATATACCCCGCACCTAAAGTCTTTTTCATGTCTAAATGACAAGATCTCCCAGGGAGGGGTTAACTTATTAGATTTAATTACTAAATCCAACAGATCCAGTAACTTTGCACTGTAAGTCTCCCACTCCTGAGGAGTAGCCGGGGCCAATCTTATTTTCCCACTTAATGAAACGGGTCTGATATCTATCCTGGGCTGTGCATCGAAGACACCTTCTGCCGCTAGGGCTTGAGCCGTTTCAACAACCTCCTCCCAATCCAGTCTTAATTTTTTGACTCGAGATAGGTTTGAAAATGGTAAAAAATTTTAAACTTGATTAACAGGGGTTGTAAAGCAGTTGTTTTTAAAAAGGACCTCCCCCTCCTGACTCTTAATTGACATAGGGATACCTTTCAGGCTTTCCATAATACGTGCCCGATCTGGTGAGTCCTTTGGTGTGTTTTTAAAATGGTTGAAGTAAATTAACATTGATCTCAAAAAATTTATAACTAGATCTCTCATAACTGGTACAGCGGATACTGTCTCTGCCAGGGCTGCAAACAATCTGGCCAGGGATCTTGATCGTATTGCTCTTGGCAGTTGATTAAAGAACGTGCGCCATTCCTTGATTACCTCCTCACATTTCAGTGGAATTAGCTCAAAAATTATGCGCGCGACATGTTTCAATTCGGTTGCCGAACAGACTGGGTTCCGAATGATTTGTTCGAGAAAGCTTATTGCACTTGCAGCCACCATGTGCGCTGGGGACCGTGGATTTCCTCTCCATGACTCACTTGTGCATTTTTCCAGGGATGTCCTCAACGAATCTAGCACTCGAACCAGTTCCATCTAAAAAACAACCCGGGTTAATATTAATTTAATACATAATTTAATGAGCTTAAACGGTATTTAGCAGTAAAAGGTTTGCCTATTCTGGTTTTACAATCACCAGAGTAAGCTCTCTTAGATAAGCGACATTTTAAATTTATCATACTTCGAAAAGAAGTCCGTATCCTCTGGGAGAGCCGCCTGGTCCTCCGGTAACAACTCCTCTTGAGTGTCCCCTTCGGTTTCCATATCCCCGGCTTCATTTGCAAGCTCTACCACAAATGGTGGTAAGTATGCATAGTAATTACCGGGTCTCCAAAAAGGAATACGTAGCTCCGAAACTCCCATTGAAATATCAACGATGTGCGGCCCGATCATGTTTACCAGGGGCGATGTTTTGTCCATATTTTTCTTCTCCGCATTGAAGCAATGGGGAAGCAATTTAACCAGTTCTCGTAGAACTTCACACAACAACACCTCTGGCTGTTCCATTGAACAAATGATCCTCTAAAGCACAGAATTAGTTCTTTTCTAAAAACTTTCAACCCGAATCATTGTAACGTATTTCTTCGTACTCGAATCCTACAACTTTACAACCTTCAAGACTAATTTAAACTTACCCTGATTTGAACCAAAATTGAAACCTTGTTTCCCAGGGTGGCTGTCACGAGTTCCAACAGGTATCTCATTTTAACGAACAATTGCCCGGGATCTACTCGCAGTGGTAGCATGACAATCTCGATTATTTCGCCCAGGATCTTCAACGCCTCATCTACGAACAGCATTGTCCGTTCTGGCCCGTTATATGACTCGGCCAAATCCAAACATACCCCGGAAATAAATCGAAGGGAAGCCAGAAGATCCCCATAAACCTTAGGGGGGGGAGTATCCATCTCAGGATTTCGCCCTGTGTCAATAATCCCCACGCTCGTAATTGGCACCATTAAACGCCACCACCTTAGATAGCCCTGGCCAAAGCGTACTTTAACAAAAGTCTTAACCACATAAAGTATTTTATTTACCCGGTTAATGGTCATGTCTTCCAGCACTTGGTTTTTGCACACTACCGACTTTAAAAAGTCAATATTGGGCTTAACCATGTCGGCCAGTGTCGTGACCCGGTTTTTCAACGCCTTTGCCTCGTTAAAGGTTCGGACAATTTTATCCGACAAGTCCTTCAGACCCTCTACACTAGCAATCAGCGTCCCTTCACCCACTTTCGTTATCGACTCCCGGCGATTGAGATCATCGAAGATAATCTCTTTTTCTCTCTGCAATTTTTTAACCCCTTCTTTAATCAAAAGTTCTATAATTGCGTCCAATCGAGCCACCCATGTTTGACTAACCACTCCAACATGGTTAGTCACCCATTCAAGCTCCATTAGGATTTCATGATTCAACAGCCCAAAAACGTGGCCATGGTGTCTCACCTCATGAATTAAATCAATTAATCTTTCCCTGGGTACCTTTCCCTGGCCAAGATGTCGAAATACTGACCCTTTCAATTTATCCACCGCAGTAAGTTCCAGATCTGACGTCGCCAAGGCCTTTGCTACCGGGATGAGCTCTTCAAGCCGTTTTTTAATGGTCCGCTCTAGTATGACCCACACGTCGAGCTCTTCCACATCCAGGGCCAATCGGCCCAATGACTTTTCTGCCGATTTATCCTTCTCCCAGTTGTCCGAGATCTGCTCAAAAACTCGTTTGAACGACGATTTCTGATCTCCCGGAGTCGCAACTACAACCTTTACTTCTTTCGCTGGAGCTTCCAATTTTTTACCTTGGACATCCGGGTTCATCACCTTAAGACAATACTAGACAATACTAGACAATACTAGTCTCCTACATCAGGCCTTTTCTTTTCCCAGGATATGGCTAAGTTTTTGGTTCGGGTACCAGTGGGGCTCCTTTTAGCTCGCAGGTGCCGGCTTAAGGCCGCGCACGGTTATTGAAAAAGGCCCGCATCGTCAATAAACCCTATTCTTAAGGCCTTGGATACGGTTACATAAACGAAATCGAGAACTCTGGTTTCGATACATCGGAAATATATTCCCTCACCCCCACTAGTATCCGGCCAGGAGACCAGCCTGACCACAAAAACTGTCAGTTATGGTCTTTCCTAATCGTAGTCTCATAACAAATATGAACTTTACCCTGGGAGACCCTAAGTCAGACTCAGCCGCTCACCGTGATTGTGCGCACCAAGTACGACCAATCTTCTTAAATTTAAAACTTCTAGGATAAGCTTCTAAGATAATTAAGCTTAATTAGAGCTCTAGTATTGATTCTAGTATAATTCTAGTACAATAGGGCTCGTCCCGCTTATATCTACAATTTAAATCTTTTCCTGGGAGAATTGACTAACTCTGCTATTAAACTCATGTTACAGATTAACTTAAGCATAATCATAAATTACCTTGGTACTTGAACACGGCAATTCCCTCGCTTGTACTTCCTCTTCCAGGGCCTGCATTTCCTCCTTCATTGACAAGTTAAGGATTGTTTCATCGATCAGAAGAGAACCATCCCCGATGTCCAGATCCAGATTGGATGGCAATGACATTGAAAAATCGCTCGACTTGTCTGGTGACATAGCCGGGGCAAGACTTTCCATTTTCTTTGCTTCTACCGCACTGAAGTAAGTATTTTTATCCCTCTTTCTCACCCCCATAGCTAATAGGTAAAATTTCCGTAGTCCTTTTACCTATACCCCCCCCTTTAATTACTTACTCCATAATAGAATCTCCAATCGGTTCCAAGACTTCGTTCTGGCTCCCTTGACTCATTGCTCGTGTTTTGGGCCCCGTATCCATCGTCGGTGACTGAATTAATTATTAAGATTTTCAATATAATGTATAACCGTGCTAGATCCCTATATCCATGCCTATTGGTTCAGCCCTGGTCAGATTTCAAAACAAGTACCTGAGGACCCCCCTCCTCAGGTCATAATTCTTTTCTAGATTTCACGCGTTACTTTTTAGACCCCAGTCATCAGCTAGTGAGTCACCTCCATACTTTAACAATTGTTTTTTCGCCTTATTTTTTAAAACATTACATTTTTCAGAATAAAGAGATGGACCAAATATATGATGACATGGTGGGTAAATTATTTACCGCTGGGACAACCATAAATCACTATGAGTTGTCCGAGCTTAGTCGCAATCCTCATCACCCCAAATTTGGCCCAGGAGACTTACCGTATGACTGGTTCAACGCCAATTCTAACGATTTCTGCATGATTTCCCTGGGACAGTTGAAGACCTTGAACGATTTCCGAGTTTATTTCCGGTCCGTCAATCTCATTGCCGCTGAATTAAATGAAACTGTCAAGATTATTAAAAATTTATATCAAGGGCTAGGTTTTACTAGTTCAGTTTCCCGGGATTCGAAATTATGTTAATTAACTATCACAATTTAATCAACTTATCGCCCATTTTAAACTTAATGTATTCTATATCCAATCCCTTTCAAGAACTCAAGGTAACTCCAAAACCAAATGAACACATGCCCAGGGCCGTCATTTTAATAAAAGACCCCATTTATGAGTTCAAAGGTGCTAAGGTTTCCATGGAAAATATGGAGTTCGACCTGGAGCCCGTTCAATCTTTGATCTCCCGTTATCGTTCTAGTCGACATATTCGGCTCATTTCAGGTACTCGCAACAGAATATTACACTTTGTTAAGTTCATTTTAATGCCTTCACTAATTTTTTCCCCCTTTAATATAAGGGGTTTTCTCAGCCAGTTTAACTATTAACCTGTAATAATATCCTGGGAGAACAACGATCTCTTGTGTCCTTAAATCCCTTTAAGCCTCCGTATATTTCATACGATTGACTTGGGGCTTTCTATTTTGACAGCTGAGTTTTATTCGTCATTTTCCCTGGCTATTTTCAAATCATGCCGTTCCTCGACCTACAGACCATTATGATTCTTCCTAATTTTGTTAATCATTCATAATTAAGGATATCCCTGGCGACTTGAAAATCGATTATTTAAAACTTCTTCCCAGGCAAAGAAGTGGTCTCCCGCTGTTCGAATCTACAATACCGTTGCTTTGTATCAAGAGTTTCTTCGCGAAGTTGAACATGACTTATCTCATTTCTACCCCCGATACAAAGCTGTACTAGACCAGCTTCTTCATGACGGAAAAGAAATTTTTGAACTTTTTACAGCTGTTAACAAGTAACTCCACGTCTTATAACATCATACTGCTTTTATTTAATATAATACATATATCATTGATTTGAAAACGAGGTAGTAAATAACAAAATATGGCACAACTCCGGATTGCTTTCGGAGCAATTTCCTCAACAATCCTGATTTGGGCTGAACATTTAACTAAGGGTTATAAAACTCTCCCAGGCTATCTTAATAGTCAAAATGCATCTCAGAGCGTAGTTTTAATCCCCTTCCTAAATGCAGGCAGGTTATGATAATAAAAGGCAGTAAATTGTGCATAAGGCAGTATCTTAACAATTTTTCCTTAAAAGGACTTTTCTTGGCTAATCCAAGTCTTTATTCTTATTTTACAAAATAGCCCTGGTTCTAATTTCGGCATCAGACATTACTCTAGCTGCCCCAGGTTATTTATCATTTAAATATATACATAGTCCTAAATAAAGAATGAGAGGGACACTCAACTTCATCCCTCTTTAATATTTTTTATCAGTACTCCAATTCTGGACATCTTGAGATTTTTCGGGTTCCATACAATGTAGTCAGGCTTCACTTCCATGACATCTTTCGATTCCAGTTCGTGCGTAATTATGTCAACCGCCTGATCTGCCCATTCCACATTGACTCTGAATTTTAATATTAAATCACTCTTAATTACTGCCAGTTCAAATTACGAAGACCTTATGGCACCTATCTAATTTATTTTCCATTTTTTAGCTTATTATTAAGGTTGGTGAATCTAACAAGTCTCTACTTCAAATTTCCTGAAAGACTATGCCTTCGGCTATATATATATTTCCTGGGAAGTTTTAAGTAACATATCAAATAGTCTCTACGACCTCATATATATTTCCTGGGAAGTTTTAACATATCAAGTAGTCTTTTAAGACCTTATATTATTTGACCAATTTTCTTCTTTTAGAAAGCTTACCTTTTAGTGATCATCCACTCCCGAAAACTTTGGGACATTGGTGCCGTCGGCCAGAATGCCCAATCTAGTCTATTCGTCCACAGTTTGACCATTTCTTTTAGCGTTGTTGCCTTTGACATATCTCGAATCCAATGATCCAAGCCCCGGCACTTGATTTCAAAGGCTCTTTTATGCGAGTACCAGCTTTCCGACGACGTTATAAAAATCGGTCTAGTCACCCGACCCTCAGGTAACGCTTGGATTCTTGGACTCTCCCTGGCAACTTCTTGCAATTGAGGGGTAGGCTCCTCATCATCATGCTCTAATTCCGGCATCCCTTCTTCCTCGAGCTCTCCTACTGTCGATAACTCTCTTCCTTGGCATGGGATCAGCCAAGCCGCCGCTTCACCAGTATTTAACATGTCCCTGGATAAATTCTGGTTATTTTCGGCCGCATCATTTTCCTTAACTTCAACTGGAACATTCGCCGGTCGCGGTCGTTCAAACGGGGTGTTCGGTAAGCTGGATACCTTTAACGGGTGTACCAGTCTCTCCGACTGAAATGGCTTTTGAGCCGATTCCGTGAGTTCTGCGGCCTTATGCAAGTTTCCTCCTCTGATCGCTTCTACCGGTCCACCACGTTCGGACCTTGCCCTGGGATATGATGGTAGCGTGTAATCCTCGAAAGACGACCATTTTAAGTTTAACAACGGCGCCATGTGATTGAATGCTTCTCCTGGGACCACCGGCTGTCGTACCGGTTTCAATATTTCTTGATTGAATAAGCATCCAAAAGGTGACAAGACCCTGATGCTCTTCGGGGTGTCTTGTCCAACTAAATTTGCCATGATATTTCCCACGTCTTGTAACACCGTTCTTCTTCTGATTGAACGCCCCAGGACACCTTCTTTATTTGGCTCCTTTCTTGTGCCGCACCAAATAACTTTATTCCCATATTGGGACACAATTTTCCCCGGTCGGTTGGGGCTTGGACGTAACCACGGCGTCTCATGTGCAAACTCTATTCGTGTAAGCTTATCTTCATCTGTGGTCTCCGTCGCACAAAAGGCCCCCAGTAAGCCCTCAACAATTCGCTCATTCTGCAAATAAACGAAATTGTACAATACCACATGTTTTCCCCGGTCTGTCATGTTCCGAACATTCAAAGAACCTCTTCTTCCCGGGGCTAACTTTTTCTCCAGTTCTTTTCTATGCTCCTCATCATTAGCAAATGTGACCGATGCCGGCTTGAAAAGCGCCTGAACTTCCTCCCCATCTGCTACTAGTGGCGTTACAGCTTCAAAAATTTTTCCCGGTTGAGTCCAAATTAGCCGCCAAAGTCTATACCCATCAAAAAGAGAGTATGCGTGTTGTCTTGGCCCTTGTGGCATAATTAATTCTGCCGCTAACTCATCAACCGCATCTTCTTTTATCGGAGCAATGTACAGCACCGTCGGAAACTGTTTCAATTTCGACCTTTCGACACATTCTTTAAACTTTAGGGCCGATATCACTTTGGTTTGTAACGGGCGGCAAAGTTCACTCCAAGTCCAATTGAAAAACTCTGGATAATATAACTCTTCTCCGTCATCCTGCAGATGGCATCTTTTTGCCAGGGAAAATTCATCCGTGTACAAAATCGAAAAGTAAACCCCAATTTGTTCCAATTTTAGGGCTAACCACATTTTCATATGCTGGCCCTGGTCAAAGAGGTGATCGTACCACCCCCCAAAGGATGAATGGTCAGCCGCTGCTGCTACAGAATTCAACACTTTCTCCGGTCTATACAGCCGATTGTTCATTAGTACTATAAGCATATTCAATGCTTCTTCGAGCGTCGTTCCTTCTAGGTGTTTTTCTTCCCATCTTCGAATTATCGGCATTGTTCCGAATTCTTTAAACGTAACTTCTGACGTTTTACCACCTCGTGTAACAGTAATACCTTTGCATAACACCGACTTCTGGTCCGAATTTACCGAGGCCCCTCGAGTTGGTTGTAGGCCACCATTCTGTTTTATCATTGACCTCTCCGCACGGATGAAAGTGATGTTAAAGACATCTTGCCCGGGACATTTTTGAAAGTATAAAAAATCTAGCGGAAAACCACTGATTACACTTTTCGGTGGAGCCAACTTTCCCGGGCGTACTTCATTTTTGAAGTCATGCGTTTTGAGGTTATCATAAAACACTGGTTGTAACCTCGGCTCTACATCTGCCATTATATTAGCATCGAATCGTTCTGTTAACTGATTAGGGACCCTCAGGTTCCCTGGTCGCAAGTTCAGGTTTCGTGTAAACTTCTCCACCATCAGAATCATTTTTTGAACGTTCGATCCTTTCCAGTGTCGACTTTTATCCATCATCATTCTGACCATTTCTGCCCAGGTCGAGAATTGTTTTGGAGGTGCTCGAGCTACCATCAGAAGTGTGGCTTCAAGCTTATGCTCTGTCGTGATCTCCTCCTCTAGATCTTCAAGTTGGCTTCCCGGGATGTTATTCGAAGTAATCCAAACTATCGCTAGCGTCACTTTGATGCTATGTTCCACAAAGCTTTCATCATCCGCTACATTTACTGTGAACGGGTTGATCGTCCCTTGTATATTGAAACAGGGGTTATTGCCTGGGATACGAAACGATTCTTCATTCAACACGATAGTTCTATTACGCGACATTCGTGTAATCTTTGGTGCCAAGTGCTTGATCGTTTCTTTGTGCGAAACGCAGTAGTCTGCCATGACTCCTCTGCTTTTCGAGTTCTTGCACATTCGCATCTATAATAAATTATTAGTTTCTTCAATTTCACTAATATCCTGTATTATATTTCTAATGACTCCTTAAGATTTTTGGTCTCATTTTATCTTTCACTAAACCTTGTCCCGGGCCAGAGATAAGGTCTTCAAAATTCGTTTCCGAAATAGTCACTTAAGAGCTTATGGCTCTATTACCCCCCAAAAAAACATTTTTTGGAGGGACGTGATTATACTGTATAACATCCCAGTTGCCCGTATTAGGGGTCGACAAACCAGCCCGTAGTGGGCTTATGTAAGGTCGGGTCGTTTACAGTCGGATAAATTAATTTAACAAAATTATGATTTATGCCGTTATCACCACCTCTCATAAATATTATGGTTTTTTAGTTTTTTATCCCGGGTTATCGCTCTAATATATAAGTATTCTAATTACAATTATGGAGTATAAGCTATAAGGTCACTTTTTCTATAAAATATTCAAATATTTAATAACCTTATAGTATAGTTATCGTCCTACTTACTTGACAGAGATGTTTGTCGACTTTGAACGACCACGGCTTATCCTCCGTTACAATTAAGTCGCACATTACACGGTCTTGTTGTGCCGTTTTCTTCCACTTCATGCTTCTCGAGTCCAAATAAAGACGATGATCTTGAAGTAGCCGCGATGAGTCATGTATTAAGTTCAACCTGTCTTTTTCGACATAATCACTGTCCCAGGTAGTGTATAATGATGACAGCAAATTTAAAGCATGTGACCCTGGCCATGTATCCAATGCCTCGTTTACTGCTTTTTGAATCACCATTTGTCTACATATCATCTGGTTCTTTTCATTCAAGCTCCAACCTGATTTTCGGAAGATATAAACATTTCCCAGGATGATCAGTTGGTTGCCTGATTTTCCAAAAACGTATTCCTTTAATTGGCCTTCGTGTTGCGGGAAGAAGTAATCTGTGTCTTTCGAGTACCAGCCATCTGCTAATTTCTCTTCAATGATTCCCCAGGCTCTATCCATTTCTTCCATATCGCTGTTAAATCGGTCTTTGTAATACAAAAACCGGCCTCGCTTTCCCTGGGTGATTTGACGTCGAATGTTGTTGTGTTTCTGAGAAATCATTCGAGCTTCCTCCATCTTTTCGCGTGTTTCCTGGGTTTGCTTAAAAAGAAACACTTCGACCGACGTATCGTCTTCAATAACCAAAACTGAGTTCGGTTCATGTACCAATCTTTTAACCGCAGCCTTCTTTCTAGCTACTGTTAGACTTTCCGGTTGAATAGACAGCCTCGGTTCCAATTGTGTGTGGAGATGGCCTATCCATTTTTTAATCATCGGTACTTGAATCATAAAATTGTTTTCGGCGCTCTTTATGAATTCATCCGGTTGACGGCTTCCCAGGAGAATTTTCTAAAGAAAATTGATTAAAATTTTTAGACCATAATAGTTGCCCTCAGGATATATATCCTGATTATCCCTTTTTTAATAATAAACGATGATCTTTTCTGATGTACAAGTTAAGCATCAAAAACATCATTTGAACAATGATATAGCAACCAGAAAGATCTGAATACCGGGGCAGGTACCTCAGCATTGGGTGCATGTTAAAAAGGTCCCCAGCCTAAGTGCGGGGTTGCATAAGTTAAATAATCACCTGATTTATCAGGTCAATTCTTATCTAAGTTTTCTTTTTAATTAACTTTCCCTGGTTTTAATTTTTTGCCTCTAGCTTAATAATTTAGAATCGAAATTCGTGGTGTTTGAAATACCATAATTTTTCAATTTTGTCCCAGGTTATCTAAAAATTTTTTGCGTTATTTCAACGCTTATTTAATACTATTCGACAACTCTCACAATTTTGTTCGTCTTGTGGTTACCCAATAAGCCAGTACCATGCCCCAAATTTTTGTGAAGGTCACTTTGACCTTATAATTTGAATGTTTTAAGCAAAAACTAATTCTAATATTTTTCTTACCTGAAACACTTCATGTAGCAACTGTGACCAAAACTGTTGTCTGCGTTGATTCAACATTACTGTTCCCGTTAAATAAGGTCGCATCCATTCATCCAGAATTTTTCGCCATCCTTCAGTCATGACTATCCCTGGAAATATGCCCTCAACATGATCTTCTTGGAGTTGGCCCATTGTGGCATCCTCCTTATCCGGGAAAGTATTTAGTAACTGTTTAATCGTCATGGTTGTGTCCAGGGTTGTTTCAGTATCAGATACTATTTGTTCACAGATCATTGCTTGCAAGCATTTGTATGCATTTTTTAACCGACCTTGATTTTGTAACGGATCCTCTCCCAGGTAATTTTTGAACCGTTCAAAAAGGTTTTCGAGCGCTTTTTTGATCATAACGTCATTCACTTTCTTTCTGTAGCTGTTCATCAATGGATATAGGGCCCGATCCAATTTGACCAGCGATTCTTTCGGTATTTCTTTTAGGGTCGTAAACAATTCAATCCAATTTCCCGGGCTGTTAAAGGCTAGCTTCTTTGTCAGCGGAAAATATTCACGTCCCAGATCCTAAAGTTTTATAATTTATTAATATGTAAGTATATCTTTAGCATATAATTGCGTATTTCAAGGTTTTATTCCCGGGAAAGATTTAAAAATCCTAATTTGTCTAATTAGTTATTTCTTTAATTGAAGCAGGTGCTGGTTTAGGACCAGACACGTTTATTTTTCAAAAAGGTCTACATCGTCAAGAATCCTTATTCATAAGGCCCTGGATGTAGTTTCGTAAACGAAATTAGGAACTCGACATTTGTTCTTAGTGAAAATAATTTTCTCATCATAGTGTGTAGCTTTGTAAAACCTACTTAATTTTAGACAATAGTGATTTATGGTTTATTAATTTTCCCGGGAAACTCATATTAGATTCATTAAACTAACAACAACTTAATCTTACCTCATTATTCATTCGGTTAAATTTTTCCCAGGATAGTTTGATATTCGTGTGATTCCATCTTCCAACGTTTGCTCCGCTGGTTTTGATCTTTCCACGACTTATTGCCAATTCTTCCGTCATATAATATATTTTATATTTTGGAGCTCCAAACCGTTTAATTGCTTTTGAATCAAAATCATTTTTCTCGCCCCGGTTTCCACGAAATTGTTCCAAGCTTTTTGCCCACTGAAACATTTCGTCCATTTCCGACTTTGGTATTTCTGCCCATGATTTTTTCGTTCTGTTGGCTGCCGTCGTGTAATAAGCCGACACCAAACGTAATCCGGTGACTTCTTGGGCTGTTGTTATTACAATACTAGTCGCCGGGTGTTCGCCTTGTTTAATTGCCGCTTTCGTTTTGTAGCACCACACTGTCGCCAAATTTAAGCTTTCCAGGGACACTTGATCCGAACATAACAAAGCGATCGAGGTTTTTGTCTTTTGTCCCTCCTCGAGAATCTCAATCACATCTACCATTATGGGCTCAAACTCCCTGGCTAGTTTTTCTAAAATTTAAAGGTTTATATTTTTATGACTTAATATGTGATTATTTCATTTATGCTTTACTCTCATATTTTGTATAGTTTCAACCTATTTCAAAAGTTTAACTCTTACCTGCAAGTATTGTAGATTGGATTTCATCACTGTTCGCCAAGACCTTTCCATATCCAGCATCAATTTCATCCTGAAATAAATCATTATATTTTTTATTTTATGATTTTTAAGGTTAAAAAAGACCTTATAGTAATTGAATTAATATAGTCAGTTTTTAAACCATATTTTCCTGTAAGTATGTCAAGGAATTATTACTGACTCTAATTAAAACCTTTAATTAATCGTATTTATTTCTCAACTTAATTAGTTTATGTATTCAGTTGTCCTGGGCTAAATCAAGATTTTGACTACATTTCAAGTTTCTCACCTCAATAATCCAGAATATGCCCTTCATGAATTCCCCTGCCGGTGTCGGTATAGGAATCAGTGAGCATCTTTCCAGTCCTTCTTCCGTTTTTAGGTGTTCCAGAATCTTCAATCTTGATAACGACAGTAATTCGCCTTTATGTAAGAGTTAAGAGATCTTAGTTTAATAGTTAAGCCCTATTTATTTTATAATTGTTAACTACATTATTTAAATTTCCAGCTTTTAAAGGCTGTGTCCCGGGTAAGTTTTTTGGGTAGTTAAATTTGAGAATAAATATTTAAGTTCTTATGATCTTAATATTTAACTCTGAGGGCTATTTTTAGTGTTTCGCTGTTTATAATAGGGGTCATTTCGTTATGTATAATATTATAAGTTGCTTTTTACTTCTCTTAACTCTTGCCTTGTACTGCATTTTGTTCTGAGAATTGCCCTGTGTTAGTCAACGATATGTCTACCAGTTGAATTTCTTGGGTTCGTCTCGCCTTCAACTGTTCGAAACACACTTGATCGTTCAGATTGTAGAAGGTACGGACTACTCTTTCCGTTGTTTGTCTTTTGACTTTTTCCAGGGCTGACTCATTTGCTCTCAAAACTTGAATTACCACTTCATTTCTAATATCTGGGGGAATTCCACCCCCAGGATTCGGTTCCATCTCTCGTTCCGTCATATCGATTTTTTCTAAACTTATATTCTCGTTTAATATAATCGTTCTATTTTCCCTGTGTTTTGTTTTGATAAATCAGCTTGGTGGTTTTAAAATCGGGGTATATATAGTTAACCTGAGTTGAATGATCCTGATAAAACATGACGTAATTTTTCAAAGTTTTTTCAAAACAGATGTGCACCAGGTGCACTTCAAAGGGTTTCCCGACGTCGCTTTCTTTTGATCTTTATTTCAAAATTTTTGTGGTGGCGTAAGAGCGCTACAGTTTACTCTTCTCAGAGATATTTTTTGATTTTCGAAATTTTAAGTTTGTTCTTATTGGTCATTCTAAATTTTTTCTTGAATTTTTCAGATTTTCCCCCAGCATTCAAAACCCGCCAAGCTTCAATTTCCATATTTAAATTTTTCCAGGGATATTATGATTTTTCTCTTAATATAATTTAGCAGCTTGAACTTTTCCAGGGATAGTTTTCAACAGTTTCTCTAATTTTTTCTCTCTCATTGCTAATTTTTGGCTTGTAATTTTACCGGAATTCATAACTGTCCGTTGTTAAATTCATTAAATTCAAATTTATCCCGGGTAATTTTTGAGAAGTTTTTGGGATTTATTTCTATACTATTTCTCTTCATTGTATGTATAATTTCGCTATTGTTAGAAAATTCCGTATATTTTATTCTCTGTGAGTTAATATCCAGTTTCTATGATCTTCAGCTCATGTTTCACTCTTTCTTGAACGCTGATTGGTTCAGACCATATTTTTATATTTTTTAAGTTGTAATATAGTATGGTATTTGTTTCTACCGTTTGGTCTTGAAGAATAAACAATTTTCATGTGATAAAAAATTATTTTATTAATAATTACTTCTCGGATCTTCTGACTCTTAGTTATGGCTTCTTAACTTTTCTAAATCAAAATAGTATATTTTTAAGAATAATGTTCTAGAAGTCTTATTTATTTTTTGATGAGGGGGTTCTAAAAAACTAATCATTTATTCAAAGAGAACGAAATAAAAAGTTTTGATTTTTTAAAACCTATATCCCGGGAAATGAGTCGTTATCCTCGAAGGCGAAATTTTCGAAATGAAGAGATTGCACCTGAACTTATGAGACTTAATAATCGCAGCGCTACTATTGGTTTTGAGGTTCATAAAAATATAAACGATGGTTCACTAACTAACCGAGCTGAACTACCGATTGGTTATCCAGGGTTATTGACCTATGATGAGCAGCAAGTTGTAGAAATACATATTTACAACATGTTGACTAGGTTCTTATTCAATCGAGAGCCAACCAGTATGCTGAATTATTTTGACCGTGTCGAAACTCACCGATTTGATTCAAATATTGAGATTTATGTTCGCTATGAAACTCTTGAATTATAATTTTCCTGTATTTATTTTCGACTTTGTCTTATAATCATAATATTTATAGAATGTCTGATGAGTGTGCTCTATTAGTAGATGAATACATTTCCCAGACATATCAAAATTGGATGTGCGCCCGTAATGCCGAATGTGGTAGTCGCGAGGTGCTAATAGTGTGCTTTCTGCAGATTGACTCAACCGGGGAGATTCTTGATATCGGTTTAAAAGGGGTAGGTACCGAGATGTTACAAATAAATGAACTCGAGCACTTTCAAACCCAGGCCGAAACCCTTTTTGAAGAGTTAGAATCTATACATCCAGAGGATTTAGATGTCGAATTCGAAACTATTTTGTATTCACCTACTGATAGAAACATGTGTATCTATTTACGTACTGAACGAATATTACTGTATAACTAAATAAACACAAATCTAAAATTTGTAATTTAAAGTTCCTTTCAACAAGGTAGTAATATGCTATAACATAACTTATTCTTAGTAATAATATGTTATAAAATCTTTTAAAATTTTTAAAAGATAATATGGTTTTTTCCAGTATAACCGGAACAACCGTGAGGGTTCCTCTAGGTACTAGGGAACCNGTCTGCGAAAATGACGCGAATCGGCCCGGCCATTACCGTGCGGAAACCAGCCCCCTCATCAGCCGGACCGCCGTTAACCTCACCCAAAACGCCCGGTGGACCAATTGGCACGCCGCAACAACCAAAACAGTATAGAGCCCAAGCACCCAAAGGGGGACCACCGAAAGGAATGTGATATGATATAACGATTTTTTTTTCTATGAAGGTTCTGTTAACTTGGGTCAGCTTTTTGGAAATTATAAGTCATGGTCCATGGCTCATGGTACACCGTATGAATATTTTTGTTTTTTAGGTTACACTTTAAAATTTAAATTGTTATTTGTACTAACTTAGTACTATTAAGCCATGATAGCTACTGTATCGATGAACGTTTGTGTTTTTTTTCATACAATATTTTACTTACAGGGGGGTTGGTTATAAGGTCAGCCATTTGGACCGCTGCACTAACTTATTGAAACCTAAAATGTTAAAATGATCATAATAATTTCGACCCCTCCCCCCTAATTTTGCTCCACCACATGCATATCATTGTTGAAAGGACCAAACTCACTTCAAAAGGGCAAGGCGCCATCTAACGTACCCAAATCTTTACCTATGCCACCCGGCTCTTCGGGTAAAAACATTGTGCGCCCTCCCGGCCAGGGGTCCATGGCAAAACCGGTCGAGTCCAAAAAGATCGCACGAAATCCCGTTGGCATCGCCAAAGATACAAAACCGCTTGTTTCACCGACGCCCAAAGCTTCACCGGTAGGTAATTTACAACGGATGAAGCANCTGTACACGTTCTGAAAAGTAACAGCAGTAACTTGCTCCCACAAGAGTTTCGAACTTAAGACTCACCTTCTCCCGCTTATACGGGTGCCGACCCCAAGGAAAGGTCTGTTGACAGACGAACGCAAGGAGTTACTACCCGGAGCCTACATTGTAGGAGGGAAAGGAAGGCATTTGATGCAAAGCTTCGCGATCTTGTTGAAAGTGTCGTGACCGCTATCGGCAACCATAACAGCCTTCTCAACCACAGCAACATCAGCGATGACTATGGCAGCAGCAGTTGCAGAGACAGCAGCGGCAATCATTACAACGGCCTGAAACGTGACAGCAACCGGTACATCGACCCACAACCGCAACAGCTACTGCCAGAACCGTTGCATCAACTAAAACCGCGATGGTCACTACGGCCGGGAAAGCAACCATGGTGCCGATCACCACAACGATGAAGCTGAACAATGCCGAGGTCGTAGCGGCGGGCAACCAGCCGGGTCTGGCTGAATCGTTGGTTCTTAGATTGACGCGCAGTCGGCGAATCGCTCTACTTTTCAGCAGTGTTGGAACACACGTCAGATGGGCCAAGATCTATACATCCGACCACATCGTAGGCGGAGAAGGCGTGCTTGATTACAACGGGAGAGCATTGACGCCCTTTGTGATCATGCGAAACACCAAATGAAGTACGCCCTGCTGTTTTGGACGCTGATGGCTTCGTTGTCGTGCTCTACGTGGGGAGCAAGGCGTTTCGGCGGTGTACAAACCATACGTTTGTAGGTAGCCAGGACATGCCCGAGAAATCGGCGGTTTCGCCCGTGACGAGTGGAGTGGCAGCGACCCTGAGCCTGATATCACCTCGCGGGACTTGTTTGGTCCCGAAGATTGTAGTCCCGACTTTGAACCAATGCCGCAATATGTAGCTTGCTAGCGGTCCCGTTGGCTTCAAAACCACACACCTCGAGCTTCAAACCAACCCTTCGATCCAGTACAACTTCACCGACGTTGAGACGGCCGGTGATGGTGACGACACCTTGTTCTTGAAACCTTCGGCCGAAATGCTGCAGCTGACGCGGGCGATTCACGAGAACTGTGGAGCGACCAATCAAAGAGTTGACGCGTCCGGTGCAACTTCCACCATGCCCGAACTCAAGCTGTTTTCTGCTGTTTGACCGAATTTGCCTGATTCGTTTGCTTTTGAGCTCGAAATTGACAGCGAATTAGCCTTCGACGCCGACAACGACACCTCTGTCGTAGTCTCGGATGTAGACTCCGTACCGGTATCTGAAGCTTCCATTGCCGGTGTGTTTAGTATCGCGGTCTGATCTGTGTCGTGACCTGGTAGCGGCTGCTCCGATTGCAAGGCGTATTATTGGCCCTCAGCTCGCGCCGGCAAATGGCGCGGCTCACACGACAGCACTACAACCGTAGCACAGGTAAGTTGGACGCCGACTTTCGACCAGGGTGGCGGTGACCAAGGTTGTATCTGACGCCCCGAGTTCGCGTGTCGCACAGCGCGTCCGAGCCCAAAGACAGGTGGATCCTGTACCGTCCTCTGCTATGTCGTCCGCAAGACCTGCTGTAGATATCGCCAATGCTATCTTGTTTGCAGCCTTAGAAGCCGATACTAACCCATGGCAATCCAGCGCATTCGAATCCAATTCCTCTGAATCCGATTCCGACGCGCAACGTTCAACTGCGAAGCCGATCAATTGTTCATACTTTCTCTCAAAAGACGAACACAAGTCATCAATGTCACCGGAAACCAAACAAACCTCGGCGAACTCGACGCTAGACCGACCAGTTCCTCTTCGCTCGGCCTTTTGCTTTTCCAGCCTCGTTCTGGTTTGAAACTACCAGAAGTTATGTTCTGACCACTAACAAAGTCAGAAGCGTGCACCTGAGTAGTTCCGCTTACTTACTCTTTCGATCAGAGAACTTTGGCCGAATCGCGTTCAGCACAGTTGGCGTGCCGTCGTTGGTTGAGTTGTCAGGTTTCAGACCATTCGGACACTTGTTTTCGTGACTTGTGCCTTACTTCGAAATCCGGTTTGCCTTTTGGTCCGATTTGAGGGCACTCTCAGCGAAATGGCATTTCCGCGGNACAACACTTTCGGCGACGAAAGTATCGAGCGCCTCTTTCTGACATCCAACGCGCGCGGTCGTATATCGCGCTTCGGCTCAGAGTAACAAAGGCTGTATGGACTTGAGAGACGATTGCCGGAGTACGATTTCTGTTTCAACCACCGACTTAGAAACACCCTAAATTCGCCATTAGGGCTGGTTCCCAAGGATTCTTCCACCTGTACATTCACTGCGCATTCCTTTCACTGTCTCCGCACTACTGCTACTAACGAATACACTTTCCATCTTGTAGATTTCGATGCAATTCGTAGCAACCAGCAGGGACCAGAGAACGCAACGGACTG
>SCLG01000371.1:0-12961 GCA_004367875.1 Oikopleura albicans
TATGCAAAATTGAAAGTAAATTTCTGTAATATGTATTTATTAAACGCAGTCTACAGCCAACTACGTTGTACAAACAGCAAGTAATATAATATTTGGGGTACTTTGTGGTACGTTGTGGTACGTTTGTGGTGTACGTTACAGCGCGTTATGGCCCATAACTTATGGGTACGTATAGTGCAAACTTTATGGTACCCCTGGCATGTCGAATGAGTCCCATGTTACATGAATCCGGGCAGAAAAGGTCATCATGAGGCCCATTATCAGGCCAGCCTCATGTCGCGACATGTCGTAACATACGTGCTTGAAAACACGTTCGGTGATTGAATGTAGAGCATTTTCATTATTTCGACTTTTCAACAAACACAAGTCGAATTTATATTTTGAGCGTTGTTAGGGACACTGACTGTAAATAAGCCAGGGCATTTTTTTATGCTGAAACAAATGAAACGACGCGCACAAATTTACCTTGGCTGATTTATTGTTCGATCACACCGTATTCACCACAAACACTACAGTAAATTTAAAGTTCCTAAAGAGTTAAATAATTATCTATTAAATAAAAAAGAACACGGCCCTCAAATTTCCTGTTTACTTTTATTTGAGGTGTCATGGGACTCCGTCTGCTGACAAATTTTTTTTTGCAGAAAATCGTTAAATAGTAATTTTTGAGTACCTTTTCTTGTATTTTTCATACATGTACTTTTTTGCGATTTCAAGTTTTTGCATTTGAAGGGGGTCGAAAAAACTGTGATTTGATAATAAAATAATTTATGTGAACCACCATTACTTTCAATGAATACAAATATTTTGTATCGTTAGACGCTACATCGGTAGAGCGTGACTAATAATAATAATAGGTAAACTGTCGAAATAATACGAAATCTAAATCTCTGTGGCTTTATTTACGGATTTTAGAGGAAAGTAAAAGTAGTGTCCAAAGAAGCTGGAATTGAATTTCTGGCGACGCTGCACAAATGCGAATTAAAGGATTTAAGAAAAGCGTACAGAATGAAATCACATAAACTTCCATTATAGGATATGTTACCGTCTGAAGTCGAAAGTACAGATAAGGGCAAAATGGAACTGACCTAAGCCTCTAGTAATTAGATTCTTAAAGGAGGTAAACGGACTTCACAGTGCTGTCTGCGATTCCGTAATCTTGTACGAAAACGTCTACGGTATTAGCTCGTTCACGTGTCATATTGAGACCGGGCTTGAAGTACCAAATCTTATCTATGGTATAAAATATAACTACAGTCCTCGCGCCCAATTCCACAACTACAATTAAAAAAAATCGTTGCCGAATAGGGGCCATTTGGTATTTTTAACAGTTTAGGATTTATGCTCGCTGTAAACTATTTCGGGTGAGTTTCATGAAAGTCGGCCGAGCGTTTCCATAGACCGTATTGGCATATTTTAAGATGGTATAATGACCAATTTTATCCTTTTTTTATTTGTAACTGGGGTGTCCCTCCCTTCTCCCCTCTTTATTAATTCCGCATTTATAAAGAGGGGAGAAAGAAGGGCACCCCAGTTCAAAATAACAAGGGGAAAATTGTTCTTTATATCATCTTAAAATATGCCGACACGATATACTAGAAACGTTCGGCCGATTTTCATAAAACTCAACTGGTAGAAAAATTATACCCAAAAAAATAACAAAGCAAAATTCTATGATAGATTTTTAACATTCGGGAAATCTAATTATGTTAGGTCAGAACGTTTAATCGTTTTTCCACGTTGGAATAAACTTGAATAAAAATGCGTGAATACTAAAATACGTCATGAGCTCCTACCAAGCTGCTTGACTTTTAATAGCAGTTTCTGTAAGCATTTTTAGGAACTGCGAAAACACGTCGAATTCACCACACTTTTACAACAGGTCATTATTCTCCAGTGTGTCTCAATCCAGGTTAATTTCTTTCAGCGATTGTCAAAATCGCCGATTGATAACTTGGTCCCACGGTGAAACGCCCAGTAACACCGTATCGACTTCAGCAAAAAAAACGTATCGAATTCGACCTAGATTTACAAAAGAATTCCAAATTCTAATTCCTGAATTTTCCTCAAATAGAATGGGACATTCCAGATTTTGCGCACGGAAAAATAGAATTTTCTGTAACTTGCATATCTGATGCCTTTCAGCCCGTAGATCAATCAGTGGCGCTGGAGAGCATTTTGAAGGCCTTAAAGAGCAAAACGGAGGGCACAGTTATGACTTCATGAACAAGATGGTGCGTGTTCGGTTAATGGAAAATTGTAATTAAAATTTGAATCTTCGGACATTGTTCAAAACACAATTAAGATTAATCATAATTATAGTCATATACCGAGCCTTTGAGTTGAAAGCAAACTGAAATGGTTCGTTCTGAATTAAGGATATCCAATAAAATCCGCAACACCAAAACAACCAATCAGAACCGCCGACAATAAAGAAAACACCTTACGGACACACTATTCATCTTTTAAATATTAAAATAATAACAGAAAACGATTATAAAATGTATCCACAGTTAATTAATATTCAATTGGTGGGATAACAATTCCAGTCATGTTAGTAACCAATAGTGAGGCCGAATTTTGGTTTGCTTTCAACTCAAATCCACGGTACTACTGAAGAAATTGAAAACAAAGTTCAACGATGTGATTTGTGTAAACTAGACTCGTGAACCAGCATGAACTTTCAATTAAGCCTGCATTACTCTAAGTTCTGCTTAAATACATAATTCCCGTTTAATCAGGTCCCAATACGGGGTATTGAATTCCAATAGGTTAAAGCTGGAATAAATCTTGAATATAAAGAATGGAGATTAACTTTTTCTATCAAAGTGTGATAACAGATTAACCGCTTTGTCGTAACTTGCATCTTATAATTATCATTCAGGTAGAAATATATTTTCATATGATTATGTCAACGTAGAACTCGTCGTTTATGAACCAGCCGAGTAGAGTTTCCATTTTTTAAGGAGTGTTCTAGAAATATAATTTTAATTTCTAGAATAAAAATTGGGCAAATTTTGAGCTTTGACACACCATATGATAATTAGCTTGACAAAGTTAATATTTTTTTAATTTGCATCGCGGGGCTGTTTTGTCATGGAACCGATTAAATGATCCTGGTAAAAAATGTCCATGGGCAATGATAAAATTAGCGACCCATATTTGGAACCATAGTATTTTTTATCGAAAAACATCGACCCTTATTTTGCACTATCGAGCTTAATAACTAGTAAACTAGTTACCAAAAAGATTAAATTCGGGATTCTGTTGAACGAATTAAACTGTTTTTCACAGTAAGGAGCTGTTTCTTTGCTAAATTTTGTCATTTTTATGTTTTTATTGGTCTATAATTTAGTAATTTACGCGACATGTACACTAAAGAACAATATTCCTAGACAAGTTCTAACGATGTGTAAATTATTCAGTATATTTATTGAAAATTTTCCGAAGCGTTCAGTTATTTTTTTTCCTTTCAAATTAGTGACTTTGGAGTTTTTTTTTGTAAAAGTAAGTAAAATAAATTTAGAAGAAACGTGAATCATAATCCCGCGATATATTTGAATAGAAGTACAAAGTTAAACATCCTAGTAATTGACAGTTGCGATCACGCCAAAAGACTTCGGATGATTCAAATTTAATCTAGCCTATTTTCTTTGTTTAAAAAATGTTTTGAAAACAAATCGCTCGTCGCCGAGGCCTCCAGGATATTCAAATTAAAAATTGTTCATAATGAAATTTTATGAATCAACTAAAATCTAAACGACAGAGATTATAAAAACTGGTATAAGAATATAACAATAGGGCCGTGATAAGGTACGGTTTGAATTTGGTATCAAATACTAACTGAATTTATAATATGAATAAGGGAGTTGAAGAAAGGCCTTTCTTTATAATCTGTGATTTTTGGTGATTTTTATGAGTTAACTTTAACTTGTTCGACTAATTCATCTTTCCTCAAAAACATCATTATAACTTATTATTTATAAGATGATTCGCTGGTGCATCATGGTGAATGTGAGAAAAAATGTTTTGAATATAAAGCCTTGACGACTTGAAATCGCCGTCCGTGTAGGTTAAAAAATAAATGACTGGAATTACGTTTCGCTTTGATTAGCTAATCTGCTTGTCTCTTAGCAATTATTCATTTTTTTTTATTCCAATTCAGACGGTGCCCGTGAAAATTTTATCAGCTGACCTTTCCCGTAAATCTCTAGGTCCCGAGTAAGAACTCCCTACATTTCTAAACGTCTAAAAATTCTTAGAGAGATCTAGAAATTATGATTAATCATGATATCCATCAACCGGAAATTACAAACCATTTATTGTGAGGAAATGACCAAAATAGTGAGAAATAAAATTTAACACTAAACCAAAGTAAAATAAAAATAAAAAACGACATGAATAGACAGCAAGTTTCAGTAATAATTGTCTCATAATTAAATTATTGCCTTTGAATAAGGCCTCATAAAAAGACCTCTCATTGTTTGGCAAAATTGGGTAGCATTATTACATATTGACTGAGATTTTTTTTTCAGTTGTCTTTTTTTTGCCCATTACACTTTCAATACAACGTTTAGGCACAATGAGACATTTCGTCATGTAAAAACAGCGACGGAATGTGACTCAGTATATATTTATCAACGTCTTTCCAGATGAGAACAATTCACTTGATTGACTTTTGAGAGAAACGAAGATATGAAAAGATTATTCATCAGGTGAGGTTTAGAGAAACCAGTGAACTTTTTTGGTGTCAGATACAGTGTGGTCATAAGGTCAAGGTATTTTATTAGAAGTTATCGTTGTGATTTACAATTCGAAAGCCCTTCAATTTCGAGAACTACAGGGGATGTGGTATAAGGTCTAGTCAAAAAAAACTGAAACACTTTTCAAAAAATGTCATGACATGGAGCAAAACAAAATGACTTGACCTTAGTGAAAAAATGTAAAAAGACATGATTCTAGAATTTCGTACTTGTTTACTTTTGCTATTTTTTTATGAAGTTTACGTGATCGAAAAATATTGTCAAGTTTTGATGAAATTCTAATTTGCAATCTCACAATTTTAAAACATGGTTAGTTTTAAAAATTTTTAAAATTTTAAATTATATTATATAATTAAAAATTTATATTATATAATTAAAAATTTTAAATTATATTATATAATTAAGGCGTTTTTTATTACAGTATTAATATACTGTATATTGTATTATATACACCGCCTGAGGGTTTATCAGGCCACTTTAGCCTTCCAAAACCGTCCTGATAAACCCTCAGGTGGCCTGATAAACCCTAAGGGCGTAGACGGAAGAGCTGTAAAAATCTGCAAAACAAGGTGGCCTGAAATTCAGGCCGCCTGATAAACGCATGAGCCGGGAATTGCGCACTGACCATACCATGATTTTCAAGCGGAACAGAGTAAATGATATAAGTTATACCGTATAACTAGCTTGTGCTGCAGTTCAGACTGTCAAGTTAATGCCAAAAAAGCGTTAACATGAAATAAAAATTGCACAAGGGTCAACACTCTACAAAGCTTGAGCACACGGTATAATGTTGGTGAAAAAAGCTCGTCTTCGTACATCGCATTATATAACGCAATCGGACAATATAATTATTATTCATTACCAACTCATAAATCGTTACATCATACAATAATACAAACTTGTCGCCTATTATTTTTATTGATATCTTTTTTTCAAATTCCCACCCTACATATAGATACTTCTCATGAAAAAATGTATCCTACACTATGCGTTGTGTATAAACACATAAACTGATGATAACATCAGATTTCAAATGTATCATTTTTTCGTGTTGTTTTTTTTCACTTTCAAAAAAATATATATATTTTTTTGTTCAGAACGCGAATTGAACTCGACAGGAAATGAAACAGCCTACTTATAAGCAAGTGAATTAGAGTTTGTGAAAAAAAAATGGTGATGGTGAGCCAAAGAGAAACCTATTTTATTATTTTTCTGATTTCCCTTTGCCTTTCACTCTACGTACTCGATGTGGAGGACGAGAAAGACGCGAGACCGGCGTATCGAACTCCCACGCTCGACATTGAACTCTATCGCATCCGAAAAAACATGTCGACGATATCTGTAACGTCTATGGATAAGGCACGGTGTTAAAATGCACGGGGTGCAAAAGTAAAGGCCCATTTGTTGGTTTAAAAAGTACCAAAAAGTCGACCTCTTTGGGTATGACCCCTACTAGGAATTTTTCGTTTTATTTTCCAAAAATATTAGACATTTGGCTATACTTTGATAAAAAAAATTAATTTTCCAAAAATACCTTGCCCATACCAGGTCTTTACCATGAGAAAACGACCATTACTTTGGGACCCTTTTCCTAATTTTTCCTAAATTTTTTTTTTCTGCCACCTTACCAAATTTTGTTGACTGTGAAGTTTATGGAATTTTGCTCCTTATTGAGCATACATTTGAACACCTTGTAAGGGTGCTCTCGAAGAAAACAATAAAAGCACGTCCGGAAGTAAGAAAGAAACAACGAGTACCGTTGGCGACCTGACTGTGTCACGGATCATGACGACGGTGAAGTCAAGTACAACCAAAGCAAAGACAATTGTTTCCAGTTTTCAGATAAATCATGGCGACGGGTTACAACACTTTAGCGCTAACTAGACAAAAAAAGGGGCGATTAGTAATTTTTATTAGTAATTGTACCAACCGATTTTTTCCATTTAATTGATAGCTCTGATTCAAGATATTAATGTGATTTACGATAATGTTAGTAGTTAATTCCTTGGCCGGCGATCAATTAATCTTTTTCGTGTTATATTTTATAAAGTGTATGAGATAGGTATGTTACATACCGTACGTTCATTCGGTACTGGCGGAGTTAATGTTGAATTGAATTGGGGGTAAAAAGGGCCGCGTGAGTTCAACTCCCATCTGCGTCCCTTCTTTTTTTAAACCTAACTATTTATATTTTTCGAATTAGAAATAGTTTTGCAGTAAAAACACTTTTCTAGAGACCTTTATACACTTTTTTTGTTATAAATCAGTTTATTTCACTTTGGGCACGGTCCAATTTTCTTCCCAAAAACACTTTAAAAGCTGCATTTTTTTCTGGATTCTATTTATGAAAATTTCGTTATACCACGTTGACTGTTTGTCTTACTACTATGATTTTCACACCCAGGCTAATGAAATCCATTATTTTTATGTAATTATGTTTCATTATGGACAGTGTTTGGTGTTTGCTACAAAGTTTCGAAGTGACTTAATTCAAACAAACTAGGAGGTTTAGAATATTAAAATCGATTATTCAATATGATTTGTTCATGGCGGTGGTAGGCGTCAAAATAAGAGCATAATAATGAGATAATAATGTGTAATTCCTGGCATTAACATAATACCTCCGTCCATTTAAGTCGTAAACGTGAGAGGATTAACATTTTCATTTCACGCTTACTTTAGTCCAGAAATTTCACCAAAAAAGTAGTTTAATGGCATTATATTTCCCTAAGCCGCTCATAATCTGATTACTGAGCTTTATTATCTAATTGCATGATGCACCTGAAGAGTGCATGTAATGTCGCTGAAATTTCACGAAAATAATATGATAACTTTGATGTTAATACAATTATCTTATATAAGAATTTCACAGGTAATACCTTGAAATTCTACACATTAGAACGTTTTTACATGTGTCAAATATGTCATAAGTTAAAGTCTCAAATAAAAAATGGCTTTTAAATTTTTAATTTTTTTTAATTTTTAAGGAATACGTTTTTGGGTTATTTTTAGACAATTAAAACCATTTAAAACTTGCCATAACTTTAAAAAAAAGTGTTATATTAAATGCTAAGGTCGTGTTTATGATTTAGTCTCTTTTATTAAAAATTATTAAAAGTTCTCGTGCATTTTTTCTAACTTAAAAAACATTAATTTTAATACCGCGAATTACCGAATTTTCATTCGGTTTTTCACTGTACACGTGGATTCTTTTGTATATACTAAATCCTTCGTTCATTTTTATTTATCATATACGGTTTTCATTTCATTTAGATTTGAAGCGCAAATTGGTAGCTAGCTACCAAAAGTGCGTATCACAGTTATACCAATATTTTAGCAAGATATACAAATCCGTGTAACTTTTTTAGAAAGATTTTGTTAGAACTTGGTTATGTCAATTTTAAATTTGATAATAGACGGATATGACTGATGATTTCTATCCAATATTTTGTGTCCTCGGCCAAATTGAATTCCATTTCTTTTTTCTTATAATTCTTGTCCAAACACGAGTAGTTTCACACAAGTTTCACGTCAACTCAGCGGAAGTCAAATTTATATAAAATAGGTCATCTATTTTTACGAATTAAATCATTTTTTTGTTTGGGGAAAGTACAATTGAAATGAACCGGTACCAGTAAAATTGGTTATTTCGACCCAATTGCGTTTCCTCTAAAATTTTTTTTTATTAACACTCAGGAAGATATTGTTGCACAGTCCCGTAGCCAATGGCCCATATACGGTCAATTTCCATATAATGGCCACTTTTGGATCCTCTGGAAATAACTAAAAATTTAAAATATACCCTGATTCCTACATACTCAGTTTACCCTAATAATGTCTAATTCAATCTTATGATGTATTTATATTTGCTTACAAAATAAAAATGCATTCAAATGGCTCGTTGAAGTTTTGAAAAAAAAAACTTTTTTGTAACCTGTGATTAGATCGTACGAGCCGCCAGTTAATAAAGTGCGCAACTATAAAATCCTGTTGCAGCCACGACAATGCGATGCCGACGTCAGCCTCATTCTTGGTATTAAATCGCTTTCGGCCAATAAAGAGCGGCGACAGCAAATTCGCCTCGGCTGGGGGTCACCAAAGTACTTTGCGAAATACAAAATCAAACGTGTTTTTCTATTCGGCCAGTCGGATATTCGCGTGCTAGAAAAGGAGCATGCAGAGTTTGGTGTAGGGTTCAAAATCTGAATGACCTGGGCACCAATTTATCATTTTTTTTAAATTACTTTTCTCGGTACCTCTAACTTGTGATGACAAAATGACCAGAGTGTCATAGTAAAAACCCATTGATGATTGGTTGCAGCGATTTATCTTGTAACTTATTACCAGTTACAATTAACCTACAAAAAAACTTGTAAAAATGAAAAAATTATTATAACAAAAAAAGACCATAAGATCGTATATGGCATAACTTATACCTAGGATGGATTCCGGGAAATTGAAATCTTTAAATACACCTCAGAAATTAATGAAACTTCATATACGGGGTAACCATGACCCAAGAAGTCCAAAAAATGACTAGCCGAGATGTGCCCAAAAGTTCTAGTCCAAAAACCGATAATTTTGCTGTTTTTTCGTTATTTACCGGTAAAATAATCGGAATTGGACTTTCTAAGTGCCACTAATCGATCGGCCGGGTCTGTTTACATACCCCTAGGTAGTTTTTATTTCAATATCGGTTAATTAATTTTTGACCAAAATTTCCCGGAATCCATCCTACTTATACCGCATAAGATCTTATGGTCTTTTTAAGTTACACGGGTCCTTTTCAGACCTTTGGTCACGTTTTTTATATGAAGATCAGCACTAAAACTTATTTACATTGAGGGTTATAAACTTGGCATAACAAAATATAAATATTTAAAAAGGGGTCAGTCATGTTGTGTACAAACTGAACTCGAGAACCAGTTTAGTCAATTTTTGTAACACTTTGTTTCTATTAGAATTATTACAAAAATACTGCAAGTTTTTTTTGTTTGCTACCACTAAATAAACAGATTTTGAACCCTGGTTTGGCGACATTCTAATGGGTGATTTTCGTGAATCGTTCTATAATTTAACCTTCAAGGACAGTATGCTCTTCACTTGGGCTGTTGCATCTTGCAATGCAAAGTTTATTTTCAAAGGCACGGATTAAAATCTTTTGCTAAAAATGAATAAAATCTCGGGCATGTTAGCCTAAAACTTTTAGGTCTGAAAACTTACTACTCTAATTAGATGTGCGCAGTTTATACTGCCTTCACTGTAAATTTTTGATGGATATACCGACGGTATGTATTTATACCGAATTATACCGGTATTTTGAGAGCGTCCAAACAAACATATCTTAGATATATTTGCTTTATAAACAATAGACCGAATATTCTTATACACCCAAGTTTAATTTACCGTATCTTTTCTTTCATTTCTGTAACTTTTCAGTTTTAAGAAAAGCAAAATAAGTTTATTTTTCAACCGACAGATGTGCTATTTTGTCTGTACGATAAAATAATGTCAATTTGATAGAACCATAAAATTATTTTGGTAAAGTTATTTTACCACTAAACGGGTTATAAGCCTGTCATTAAGCCTTGCGGTTTTTGTCGCAAACACAAACAGTCCTTAATTGACTTAAACTTGTTTTTTTAATACAGGGGGAAAACGAACTTTATGCGCCGGTAAACTTCTAATTGAGAAAAATATACATCAGTATTTTGAAACTTTTAATACCGTTGACCAGGCGATGATGATATCTTACTAAACCCATGGAAAACTCAGGATTTTATGGACGGATTAAGCGATAATTTACCGGGCATCTGGGGTGCACGATTGGGTCCCGGTCAACCAGTAGTCAAACAGAAAGGTCATCGATATGCTGACCTGGTCTGGAACAAGAACAAATATCCAGCTTATGTTTCGGGTGGGGGATTTTTAATCAATTGGAAAGGTGCTATTGTTTTATCCGAACAAATTCCGAAAAATCCGATTACACCAATTGACGACGCATTCATTGGTATTTGCATGCAGAAGGCGGGCTTCGAAAAACAAATTCATGATAGATCGGACGTATTCAAATCATGGGGCTTCGGGAAGGACGTTCATGACAAGTACAACATATGCAAAGTCAACGATATCATCTATTTTCACAAATTCCTACCAAACAGTTTGAAATGTTTTTGGCCGCGCTTTGAACAATATCATAGAATGTGTCAGGATCCGAATATTAAAAATGGAGATCTTCAAATCAAATCCGAGGCTGTTTTGTGTAAGTTCTGGAATTCGATTCTTTTCAATACGCGAATCCGAACACAAGAGGCACCAAGGAGCAGCCGGGCTCAGCAGTCTTTCAGCGGCATGCGAATGTTCGCGTGCTGCTTATTGGCTACTCATCCCCGCTGCTCTTTGGCGTCTCTCGTGTTCAGATACTGGTATAATTAAGTATTTACTATATACAGTCCGTTTTCATTCATATTAGAAGTTATTCCCTTTTAAAGTATAATATACTGCCTTCACTTTATAGAAAATCAAATCATGCCTAATCTTTGATTCAAGGTGACCCTCAGGCTGAATGGTATCAATTGAAAATGACAGATCCCATTCTCGATGGCGAAAACTACCATCGATGTGGCCCGTCGTTCAATTACTCCCGTTGTTCTGTGAATCCCGCCGATTGGAGTGTGAAATTACCCAAAAATGGGCCATGTTGCTCACCCAACTCATACTGCGGGTCTACAACGGATCACTGCATCCCTGGTGTTGACTTTCGTGAAATTATTTCAACGAAAAACTTTACCGTTTTTCCAAACTCGTACATTCCGACCCTTATCCCAGCTCGACTCATTCCATTTTTTAACAGTGCAAAAGGTGCAATTAAAGGGGAAGTGGGGCGTTTTAATAATTTGGAGAAAGCCCAAGACGCCTGTATGAAGAGCAAAACATGTGGCGGTATCACAAAAACGGATAAAGCAGTATACGAATTACGAGCCGAGAGCAACGTAAAACCGAGTCCTACGGGAGAAATATCGTGGAAAAAACAAAAAAGCTAGTACGCTCTTTTAATTTTAATACAGTCTTGGACCCTCTGAGGGAGAGACTGCGTTAATACAATTATATATGCGCTGAACGGTCTCAGCTAAAAAATAGGAATAAAATATGGTCCGTTATTCACATTGAAAAGTGCCGTTTATGGGTTCATGACTGTAATACACACATACTCTAGTCATATCTACAGACTGTATGACCCGCCTAAAAACTACAACAATATGTTCATCTAACTTATAGTAGCGACTTGATCGATTTCATATCCCATTTCATTGTTAATTTAGAGACGGATTATACAGTACGTATTACTATTTAAATAGTGACGATATTGCCAGTACTTCTGTGACACCGATCAAACTGGTATAAACTCGAATTTGGTTAAAAAACGTACTATCCGAAGGTTGGCCAACCGGTTTGTCATTTTTCGAAGTTAGTTCTTTATCCCATTTCATCGTATAAGGATTGGTACTACCACAGTTTTTGAATGTGTAAAAATAACCAAATTTGCTCTATAATGGCCCTTATCTTTGGAATAAAATAGTAGGCATATCATGCCGCATATGATAAAGAATCCTTATGAATTTCTACTGATTCGGTCGGTGCCCAGATAGCTAACAGAACATACTTGAAACACAGTTCAATTGATTCCCTGCTTCTTCAAAACCTCTATTTAAAATTAAAAAAAAAAGTTTTAATGCCCATGATTAAAAATATAGCCTAGCAATGTTTTTGTAGAGAATTTTCGAGAAAAGCCTCCCAAAAAACAACATTGGTCGACTTTTTATTACGGACAAACTATGAATTGTGAATAGCTATTCTCAAACAGTTCATGAGGTCAAACAGGCTTGAATTCAAACTTGCCATCGTCTAGATAGTTACAGGCTAATTTACTGTAGTACTGCGGGGTGAAACATAATATTGTCATTGTTGGGAGATTACGGTGTGATGCAAGCGGGCTTAGGAAAACGCCCTATGAAATTGTTTCCCGTAAAATTAGTTATTACTGGGTGGTTTGTTAGAAGTTCTTACTTAGAATATCAAGATTTTTGTTCGGTTCATTGACCTTTGATACACTTTAGTGAGATGGTTCGAATTGGTAGAAAGTTCCCACTAAACACCGTTTAGTAGAAATAAAGTTATAGAAGGGAAATAATTTTATG
>SCLG01000371.1:28938-42321 GCA_004367875.1 Oikopleura albicans
TTAAAGATTTTTTTCCCAAAAAGCATGCTACTCAAAAAACTGACTTGACCTTAGTGCCTGAAAAAACTGACTTGACCTTATAACGGCACAAATGGCTGACCTTATAACAAACCTCCCTGTAAGGAATGAAATAAAAGTAGAGGCCGGTTGGGAAGATTAGACCGCAGTACGTAGATATTATGAGTTGGATATTATTGACCGAACGAGGATAAAAAGATAAGGACGGAAAGATTAGAGCGCAGGGCATGGGCGGGTCCACTAGAAAATTGTCATGCATAAACCGGATATATTAGAGGTCGGAGGGGGAAAAGTGGAAATATTAGGGCAAATATTAGAGCTATGAAAGCTTCAATCAAATTAAATTTTACAAAAAAAATATAACGGTATAAATTCTGCTTTTTTTGACAAAAAAAAATATGAAAACTCACACCTTGAACTGTTTTTGTTTTTCGGCATTAAATTGACCCGTCCCGGCAACTTGCTTAACAAGCTCCTGTATGACGATTCGATCATGTATCCCGGCATCTGCCGGACATATCTCAATGTGGTAGTTTGAGGCACATGAGTGTATCTCAATTTTCTTTTTTGAGTTTGTTTCGAATTCATGCCGTTCCAATCGTAGTTTACTTGCACCCGAACCGTACAGCTCACGTAGAATACAATTAATTCGTGTTTTCTTTGGCTGGGTTAATTTTAGTAGCACACAAAATATCGAAAAAAACATAAAACCCAAGATTTAAATTACTTCAAAGCTAAAACAAGGGTTTTGACAGCGTGGTCAACTGTTGCTTGATTTACTGTTATTATTATAACGACTTCAAAATTGGGTTTTTGTACATGGGGCCGGACAAATGTCCGGGGTCGTGTTTGGGGGTTAAACAATATGAAAAAGGGGCCTCTATATGAAGTTTTTATCAGTTGATCGATCTGTATAACCTTTTGAAAATGGAAAGAAAAGTTACAAGCACCCTAATAATGGAAATCTAATTTAAAACCTTTTAAGGTTGTAAACAATTAATATCAAAATTTCCCAAATTTAAGAAATTACATGACGTCGTAGTATCCTGGACAAATTAACCCCGAGGCCTTTCCGGCGCCATTGGAACCCCATATCAATAAGTGCGGAAAGTCTCCTTCCTTAACCATCCGCTGCAACTGTGACGATTGCTTTTGACCAAAATCCAATTCGGAGAATTTCTGAGGACGATATTTATCACACCACAGCGACATGATTTTTTATTCTAGTAATCAAATGTTCAACAGGATGTTTTTTCATATCAAAATACAAAGTTAAGACGTATGTGAATGTATAAAAATAATCAAAGTATACAAAATAAATATAAAATTACAAAAATCATAAGTCGGCAATTTTTCGTATCAGAACTCAGATACTCACAATAAATGGATCAACAGTAAAATGTAGGGATAACCGTCGTTGGCTATAAGGTCATACAGCTCTTACGAAAGAAAATTGTATTGATTCAAAAAATCTGTATTTTCAGCTTATTTCATCAATTTATTTTAAACCAATTTATTATGACACCTATAATAACCCCTGGGCTTGGTTATAAGGTCAAGGTAAAAAACTGACTTAACCTTAAATGGATTTTGTAAAAACTGACTTGACCTTATAACCAACCATTTTTTTTGTTGGATCCAAAAAAATATGGACAGCGAGGGGGGAGGTCTAACCCATAATAGTGAAAAAATATGATTTCTATAACCCGTGTTTTTTACCCGTGTCCTTGTAAATGTATTTGTCACATATAATATGTGTCGTTCTAAATTAACACCCAAAAAAAAGTGAAAAAAGACATGATTTAGATGAAAAATAAGTGACTTGACCATATAACCAACCTTATCCCTTATAAGACGGTACCCCTTTCCAGTCAACAATTAATTTATAATTCAATTGGGGGAAATATCAATATCGACGAATATAAGAAGCTTTTGAGTGGAATTTTAAAAGTTCTCGTCCGAAACGGTATTCCCCCAATTAAACCGATGCTCACAACAAAATTATTTACACAAATTCGGGTTCCGTGACTTTGCCACCCATGGAGCGGCGTAAATTTTTCACAAATTCTTCATCAAATAATTCTTCGTCTTTTTCTTGCTTTTTCCCTTCTTCAACTTCCAATTTCGGTATTTTAATGGTGAGGCGACATTTTGGCTTATTAAATTTGGCCTTAATGGCCTCGTCCTTTAAATTGTCTGGCAGGGCCAAATCAAGTTTATATTTCTTGGGGACGCGAATTAGGAGACGATTTGGAGAAATGTGCGATCGAACTTCCTCATACGTCGCATTTGGAATATAAAGAACGACTTTGAAAAAACCGGGATTTGAATTATCGGTTTTATATTCCGGTTCAATTTCCTTCTCGGTAGCGACTTTTTTCGCCTCGTCAACTTCTTCAATTAGCATACTTTTACGCTCTTTTTTAGCTGGCTTTTGAGATTTGACTGTTTCGTCATGTTTTTGCGGTGTCTCATTTTCGGGTATTTTTTTCTCCTCAATTATTTTTGCATTTTTCATTTCCTCTTCGAGGGCATCCAAAATCGTTGGCTTTTCCGAGGACCCGTCACCCATCGGCGAGGGCATTTCGGTTTCAAAATTAACTTGATCCTTTTTTACCATATCCAGTAGATCTTCGTTTGACTGTTTCTTTTTTATAAATAGAACCTACAAATAGGATATTTTAAATATAATTATAGGGGGTCCGGTCAGACCCAAAAAACTGTTTCTACCATCAGACCTAAAGTACTGGGAAAAGTTTAGAAAGACATGATTTCTATGGAAAAAATGTGCCAGAGGGGGGGGGATGATTTTAAAATTGTATCCCAAATTTTTGCACCTTTAGCACCTTTTGATTTCACCAATTTGGTCCGAATTACAGACTTTATAACCAACCCCCTGTAGCATATTGAAAGAAAATCTTCAGTCAACTTGACCTTATAACGGTCGCAACTTCAGGCCTTATAAGCAGACCTCCTGTACATATAGGGCGCTTAAAAGATTTTAGGTAGGACGTCCCGTAATTTTGTAACAAAAAAAAAATTCAAAAAAGACATGACATGTGCGGAAAGGTTTTTTAAAAACCTCAAATAAATATTTTTTCGTTTTGTACCTTTGGATCATCTGGAAAATTGCCATAAAATTGGATATCGTTCTGTCGCTTAAAGTTTCGTATCGTATTCGAATAAAATCGGTAATCTGTGTAATTGTCTGACAAAAATCTGACGACTAAATTTCGAAAGTCTTTTTCTAAATCGTTATCTGATTGGATCTCGCCCATTGCTGTGTCGTTAATGGCAATATGTGCGATTAATTCGTTCTTTCTTGGGTGTAGAAATTCTCCACTCACTAACTGTAAAATATAATTATTAATAAAATACAGCGGATAGATATAGGATATATGGTATACAAGATCATAAGACCTTAAGTGAATTTTTTAAAGACCAAAAGACCAAGGTAGTACTAAGTAGAACTAGCTGAAGGGTGTTTCGGCGCCCAAACTTTCAATTTACGTGGGTTTGGCGACCAGAAAATTGGTCGCCAAGTCCCGTTTAAAATACCATTTAGCGACCAAACGCCCTACCGAATTAGTTTAACAAATTTCAATTATTTTAAGACTTTTGAGCACGTTTGGCGTGATAAAATTTCATATTTGCAAACTTACCGAAATAGGATCGTCGTCTTTTGGATATTTAACTCGCTTCCAGGATAAAACATTAACGTAACATATTAAGTTGTCATTTAACTTCGTCGCTTTAATCTGGTAAATTACACTCGGTACGGGAAGTATTGCATCTTGTTCTTTAATTCGCTTTTCCTCAGTTCCCATGTGATCTGAAACAAAATGACTTCAGGGGTTTGATTATTAGGTCGAAGTCTGAAAAATTAACTTTACCTTAAATACATTTTGAACAACTGAGTTGACCTTATAACCATAAAAATGTAAAAAAAAACATGATAAAGAAACAGAAAATGTGTGAGCGGGATTGAAGAACAAACAGGGGGGGTTGGTTACAAGATCAAGGTCAAAAAACTGACTTGACCTTAAATGCATTTTAAAAAACTGACTTGACCATATAACCAACCACTTTTTTAAAGGTTTTTTAAATTTTCAAACCCTAAAAATGGGGGGGGGTCTTCGCCCAAAAAAGAAAAAGACATGATTTACCTTGAAAAAAACTGACTTGACCTTAGTGCAAAAAACTGACTTGACCTTATACCGGCACAAATGGATGACATTATAACCAACCCCCCTGTATAACCAACAACGCCGGTATCTGAGTTCAACTAGTACAGTCCTTACTCCAATACAGTAATCCTTGATTGCCGAAAATAGCGTCCCTATTGAGAGAACTTTCATCAACTGTACATTCGTAAAAACGTCCTTGTTAGGAGTAAGTACTGTACCACAATTTTCAGAGAAGTCAAATTAAAAACAAACCTAATAGTTGTTGATATTTTTTCGGGTTTGAAGAATGCAACTGGGATAACACCTTCCATACTTGATTTAAATCCCCGTCTTGCAAATCGGGCATATTTTTTGCTAAATCCTCCAAATTTTCCATTTTTTTTTTGATTTCTAAACTAATTATAAATGTTTACGGATTGATTGAAATAAATAGTTTATTAACCATGATTATTATTGCACAATTAAAAAAGGCTAAAAAATATTGTAACGAGGCCGTTATGGCCGCCTTAGTGACGAAGTGAATAAATAAGGCTCGACTCGACCTTTAACTGGTAAATTATCACAGGATAGGGTTGGGAGATTCATCTGTAACGGTAACTGGTTACAGCCGCATTTGGGCGAATACATAAAACTGCGAAATCTGAAAGATTAAAAAAAGCGAAAAACACAATCGTTTCATTTTCGATTAAAAATGATCGATTCATAATTGAAAAAAAATTTCGCCGTTTTCAGGGATCGCCATTTTCTACATTAGCCGAAATCAGGCTGTGCCGTAAAGTGGCAAGTTCGAAGACTGGATTTGATAAATCACATTTAATTCGTCAAGTATTTTTAAAGTCCAGGTCTATAGTATAGACTCTATACTCGTAATATGACTTTAAATTCATTAACCCGTAAAACACAAAAGAAAGTTTTTGCTCTTAACCTCAAATTAGAAAATGAGATGATTTTTATTTTAAATGTATATATTCAATGGGTACCGTCTAAATTGGTATAAACAATAGGAAGACGGTATTACGCTTATCTTTTATTTCTCTAGGCAGCAAAAAATGTTTATATAATATAAATTATATTGGTTCTTGTGCTCATTTAACCAAAATTTGGTTAACCAAACGGTAAACCAAACGGGTTTTCCCAGAGGGTGTTGGTTATAAGGTGAAGGTATAAAAAATGATTTCAATAAAAAAGATTTCCTAATTTAATTATTTTATTTCATACAGTCCACCTAAAAATATAGTGCAAAAAAATTAGTGCAAAAAACTTATAGTCATAAAAATTATAGTCATAAAAATATAGCCCAAACAAACATTTTTATATGTTTGCGTTCCAAAAAATTACGGTAATTTTAGCCATCTAATTTCGGTTCCTTTCGCATTTTAAATATAATAATATATAAGTTGATAACTTTAAATATTAAGTTTAATTATAAATAATAAATTAATCATGATTTATATGTACAAAAGAATATTGCACTTGTCATTTCTGGGCCAATTAAATGTGACTTATTGCTCTCATAAAAANATAAAAAATGATTTCAATAAAAAAGATTTCCTAATTTAATTATTTTATTTCATACAGTCCACCTAAAAATATAGTGCAAAAAAATTAGTGCAAAAAACTTATAGTCATAAAAATTATAGTCATAAAAATATAGCCCAAACAAACATTTTTATATGTTTGCGTTCCAAAAAATTACGGTAATTTTAGCCATCTAATTTCGGTTCCTTTCGCATTTTAAATATAATAATATATAAGTTGATAACTTTAAATATTAAGTTTAATTATAAATAATAAATTAATCATGATTTATATGTACAAAAGAATATTGCACTTGTCATTTCTGGGCCAATTAAATGTGACTTATTGCTCTCATAAAAAAACAGTACAAGGTATTACTTATGAATTCGACGCAATCGGAAATGGGCACCACTAATTAGTCTCGGTGAAAATACGACTAAAACAAAAAAATAAAACCGATTAAAACGTCTCGTATTTTGAACATGTACCCTCGGACGTGAACTTTTTGTAACATTTAAGTACGAATCCTTCTGGAAGTAGAAACATTTTTCGGCAATAATGAACTGGCCCATATATAGACTTAAAATGTAATTCAGCATATTTGCATGTTTTCCTTCATTTGATTGAAATTTTAGCGCTTTGAAAATTAACGATAATGCAATATGGATTGCAAATATATTATTGTATTTAATTTTTAAGCCGTGCAAAAAAATTTTCAGAAAAAAACTGCTCGAATAACGGTTAAGGGCAGGTAATATAAAGCTAAAAATAAATATTGGGATATCTAAAGGTCAGAAAAAGTTGTTAAAATTTGACTAATTTTAAAATTGGTCCATTTTCGACCTGGAGTAATTTTTCATCTCTACGTAATCTCTGCGAAAATAAACTAAAAGATTGACGTGTTTCTCCAAACGTAAACAAAACAACCCCTAACCAGTTATCTTAACACAATTTGGTTATTTCGACACTTTTTGGACAGAAAATATCGCCATATACAATTATATTTCCAAACCAATTATAACAACAGAATTCATTTATCGTTTCACTTTTTGAGCACTTTAGGTGTTAAGATAACTGGTTTGGTAGTGTATTCACTGGAAATCCATGAAGTGAAAATAATGCATCCGTGAAAACGAGCAAATTCTATTCTACATTGGAAAGAAATGGGTGAAATGCAAGCAAGGCATGTGATAAGGGCTCTGTTAACGTTTCAGGACAACTCGTGATTAATGAACAAAGCACCGGATATAGTTCATACAGTTTCATCATTATGCCATCTGAAGATCGCCGTTCTTTAATAATCGTCTGTAAAATCGCTGAATGAAAAAATTATAGAGTATGGTAAGTTACATTGGTAACTTATACTACTTAAACCAACTTGACTTTATAACCAACCAATTTTTTTTTTCGTTGAAAAATATGAATTCTTAGAAAAAATGTATATGTATGAGTCATACAGTATGACCAGCGGAGGGGGGGAGGTCTTCAAAAAGTGAAAAAAGACATGATTTATCGTGAAAAAACTGACTTGACCTTATATATATATATAAGTTATTACGAAACAAATGGCTGACCTTATAACCGACCCCCCTGTATAAGTTAAGGTCAGACCCAAAAAACTGACCTTATTGCACTTGAAAACGACACTTTTCCTACCATAAGATATTGTACAAGAAAAAAATCAAAAAGACATGGTTTTATAGAAAAAAAGTGTAAGATATGATTTCTAAAAAAAANAAAAAAAATGTGCCAGCAGTGGGGAGATTGTTTTCCAAAAGCATACTTTTATAATAAAAAATATTGGGGATAGACTTTTTGAAAAAAATTCAGACTGGGACCATAACCGGAAGTACTGTAAAACGCGCAAATTTTTTAAGTGACCCAGTATTTTTTATTGTTTTACCTCGGCAAGCTTGTAATAAGAAAGCCAATTCAGTCACCGATTCATCGCCATTTTTCACTTTACGAATTTGTGAAATTGTACGCGAAATTATGGACATTTGCTGAGACTTTTCTGCCTTTCCGATTCGTATATTGTCGACGAGTTTTATAATATCTTCCAATTCTTCGTTTGACTCCTTTTCGCCTGATTTCGAACTAAAAAGGAGTCCTTTAAAAAAGCTTTGGCTTAGCCAATCACAAGTCTCATTTTAATCTTGTTATTTTTGTCTCAATAATTTCTACATTTTCTTGTAATCATACCTTAATCCGGACGCTATTTCAAAGCAAAGTCTTGAAAACTCTTCCCTGTTCGTTGTCTCCTGGCCATTTTGCACGACTTGAATAATATTCGTCACAAAATCTTGGGGGTATGAGGCTCGATAGTTCAATATTTCATTTTTAATCAATAATACTGTTTTGCAAGAAAGTTCCAAATGCAGCGCCGCTTGTTCTTTCTCTCCAATATTCTAAAAAAATGATCAGATACATTTTTGAAAATTTATCTTAGATAAATTATCTTTGTCTTCTATGCCCTTTTGTCACTCTAAAGTTCGGATATAAATACATATTCGTAAATAGCAATTAAAGGTCCCTTTTTGAACTCCCAAGGAATACAAGTCCTGTTCACAAATTGATCTAAAAATCCCCAAGATACCGGAACNNNNTCTAAAGTTCGGATATAAATACATATTCGTAAATAGCAATTAAAGGTCCCTTTTTGAACTCCCAAGGAATACAAGTCCTGTTCACAAATTGATCTAAAAATCCGCAAAATAACGGAACGAATCGAAAACACTGCAAGATAACGGTGGACCAAATAACAGCGCATGGGGTGTACTAATAATTTACTACGGCGTAGTAACTACGCAAAGGACGGATGTGAAAAGATCAACCTACACAAAAAAGTTTGTCTTGAAATTTTACGGCATTTACTTTCAAAATTTTAACAGTATTGCCAATAGTATTGTCAATTAGTATTGGTATTTCTAAATTCCTGGACCGGAGGCGTTTTCTAACGCGTTTTTTACTTCAATTTGCGTCAACGTAGGTTGAAAAAAATAATGATTGGCTTTTACAGTATGCGGATCAAATTTCGGACCAAATCGGGCTATTTTATTGGATATCCTGACGAAGGGTGAAAATTCAGAAAAATTAAACCTACGTTGACGCAAATTGAAGTAAAAAACGCGCTATCTAGAATTCTCTAGAACTACATTTTTTAACAATATTTCCCTGGTCCACCCCAAATTTTATGTTCAAACCTTTAGCAAAAAGTCTTCAAAAGCAGCGTGCAAAGGATCCCATAAGTCGTCAAAATCTGAGGAAGCAGCAAACTGACGGACAACCGGTAAGCCGGTATTAAGAACAGACGTAAAGACGCTATGAGCCAAACTCCATAACATACTTGAGTCACGCTGAATCACGGCGAGTTAGTATATGCTACGTGATAGATGTATACGTTACGTTTATATGCCAGAACGGTACAAGTGATACGATAATCCGAGTCAGCATGCCTTCTCGAATCATAGACTTATCACAAGCAATTTTTTGATACAGTTCTCGAGCGCATTTCATACAATGGGTACTAAGTTTTTCCGGATTTGCGAAAACCCACCTAAAAAAGTAATCAGTTAATTATTTGCCGGGCCCTTTCATGAAAAACAATTCATTGAAATTTTCCCGTGCATTATGTTTTGTTGTACTTCAGGTGTTCCGTTTTCTACAAATTTTGACGTCATCCACCTGGTGCGCAGTGCGTAGGCGTTTCCATATATTTATATTTACGGAATTTTTCATGGATTTCTTGAGCATTTTTTTATGAATTCTCTAAAAAAATCGTTTGTCTTTTTTTTATAATTTTACCGAAAATCTCTATAAAATTTTCACGATTTTCTATTAAATACACATGGTGCGCCGTTATGTTTCACCCCGTTATGTTTCACTTTTCCCGCCCATGCTGTTATGTTTCACTTTTATGAGATTTTTGTGAAACATAATGGCGCACCTTGTGTACAGGGCGTGGGCGGAGAAACAGGATTTCTTGAAGAAGAATAAGTGAAATATTGCAGCACGACCGGGAAAAAAATAACCTACTAAAACCATAAATAAGCGCGCCCGATGTACAATACAACCGGTTTTCGGGTCACTATGACCTTGCTGGTACAAACCTGTGAGAAAATTTCAAATGGTCAGTAAACATGTTTTGATTGGTTAAAAACCTTTGGCGATGTTTTCCTTCTGCTTTTAGGCGGGCATTCATAATGTCGAATTCCGGAGGTGACTCGCATCTGCTTAATATATCCAGTAGTAATCCAAACGTTTTGGGATATACATTTTCAACGGACTGAATATATATTGGTATTTAATCATATTTTAAATATTATTTAAAAAAGCCTTTGAACGATGGGCCAAGTGATCTGTTATAACTTGTTTTAAAATGCTATAAAATTAGATGCTATAGAAGTTTTTTATATCAGATCCTAGGGCATGATCAGCTATAACTTATAGGCTATAAGTTATAGCTATAAGTTATAGCTATAAGTTATAGCCTATAAGTCATGACCTATGACCTTATAACTTATAAAGTCATAGGTTATTACTCATAGGTTATTAAGTCATACCTGATCATGCCTTAGGATCTGATATAAAAAAAACCTTCTAATGCATCTAATTTTATAACATTTTAAAATCCAAAGAACTTATAATCAACTGCAGAATCAGTAGGATCTAGGGGTACCGTCTTAAAAGGTAACAAAAACGTTTTTTGGACATTAAAAAATTCAAGAACTCGTTACAGATATTTCCGAGACTTCATTTTCCCCATTTTCTTATCCACTTTTCGCGCTCTACAATTACTAGCTGCCCATTTTATTTTTTTTTTGTGGCCTTTCATCTAGAGTTGTACAATAAAACTCACCTTGTGCAAAGCTAATTTTTGCAATTGTGTGATATTATTCATCACAACTTTTTGAAGATTTGTGAGATTGAGCTCCTCGCCTAGACCCGTGAAAAGGAAGGGGAGTGAATCATTTGTGACTGGCACTTCAATGACACGTACCAGCATCGAGCAAACATCAGTTAATTGGTCTAAGCTAAAATAAATAATATGTATCTTGCAGACATGCTGAAAACAAATTTTTTATTTGATATTGAGGCTCCAAGTAGGTTAACACTGATTTTGGACATCGTGCGTTAAACGTACCTAGGTAGATATAAGACCTCTAAAAGATGGACCAAAGAAGGACGTCACCTTATAACCAGAGGAATCAGAGGTCGGCAAAAATTGTAAAAAAGTGGACCCAACCCAACCCAAATGGACGCTAATTGGACCCAACCCTAGCGTAATAAAAGTGGACCCAACCCAACCAACCCGAATGGACCCGCATTGGACCCTACTGGACTCAGTCAAAAATAAAGTGGACCCAACCCTCAAAAATTCGGGTCCATTTGGGTCCCATTCGGGTATGGTCCAAAAAGTGATTATATATAGGTTATCTACAGATAAGTGCACATGCACTTACCACCTTTTTCACTTTCACAAAAAATTTTGTATAAGAGAAAAAATCGAGAAACTTACGTCATATTATCTTTAATTTTTTCAACAAATATTGGTAATAACGAGGACCAGGAGTGTAAAAACTCTTGCTTTGGAATGGCGACCGAATGTTGACTGCCTTCATATTTGAGCAACATTTTGTCGGCAACGTTCAGCCATACTGACCAGGCCGAGTTAAGCGCCGGTAGTAAAATATCAATCGAAAATTTGCCGTCTGGTTTAATGTCCGGGCAGGCCTCGAGCAAATCATGGAAAGATTCTAACGCCCCACCGGAGACTTCGGCATTCTCACTAAATGACGCCTTTTCAATGTACTGGAGCATGCCTTTCCAACATCTCACCCACTCAGTCGGACTCAGGCCTGATTTGTTTTCCTTAGGACGTTTGCAAATTAGTAAGCCAATTAAATTGAAATTTTAGCTTATAAGAAACTTGCAATTTCACCCCATTTGTTAGTCTATTGAAGGGTCAAATTATGTTCTAACAGTTTACAAATGCTGTCGAATTAATGTGCCCACGGTTCATTCTCATACCCAAAATAAGATCGTTCACTCTTTTATTTCGTATCATTCATATCCCAGGCGTGGGTCCTACCCATAACCATCGATGAAATGCCCCAACTTTTAAAATTCTAAAAATAACTAGCGATAAACCGATGTTTTTAGTCGGCTATTTCTGGTATGATGGCGGACTTTTTCCGGCACTCATAAAAGTTCAAAAACTTACTGGCTAAAAAGAACAATTCAAAATTATTTCAATTTCTGGGCCTACTAATTTGCAAACGACCTTAAAGAGCTTGGTCAAACCCTGTAGCGTTAGGCGTTTAGTTTCCGCCCACTGCTTTTCCGCCGTGTCCCGCGAATGATGCACCAGAAAATTGCTCGATTTCTTTTCAACATTCTCCGAATTGTCCGTTGCGGTTTCGGTATTGTCCAAGATCGGAAATAATATATCCCAGAATAATCGCCGCCATGTTTCATGATCCAAGCTTGACCCGTGGGCGGAAATTGTCCCAAATAATGTCTGGCCGGCCGACTTTCGAACGGAAGGGCGTTGATCGACGCATAAAATGCCAATCGCACTATATAGAGATAACCATAGATCTCAACTTGGGTGCAATAAGAAATTTATATTTGAAAATTTCGGGGTAATTATATTCAGGGGGCGTGGGTATAAGGTCAAGCTCAAAAGAACTGACTTGACCTTAATGGTCTTGTTAAAAATGACTTCACATATGTAGAAAAAAAGTATAAAAAAGGACATGATTCTACAGAAAAAAAAGTGTAAAAAAATCCCAAAAAGACATGATTTCGAAATAATTGTGAAAGACGGCAAATAAATTACACCCCTGTTATTTTTTTTTAAATAAGCCAGGAAGAAAACATATCGCATTTACACCCTAACCTTGAATATGTTTTTCGTCGACGTCTGTCGCCAGATCATGACATAAAAAGTCGACAATATTCCAGAGCAGCCCAATAGCCGTCAGTGAAATGTTTAGACTCTGTTGTTGCGATCCAAATCGCATCGTCGACTGTATTGTCAAGTCTAAAAATTCCGGCGGAATTGCATTTAGAAANTCGGTCACTACTAGCTGGATAGCGCGAAAGCCCGACTTTACCAAAACTTCACGTTCCTGATTTTCCGTTTTTTGGTCCAGCTTTTGATCGGACGTGGTTCCCGATTGAAATGAGTCACTCAGTTGGCGATTCAACCGGACGGATTCGGCCACCGCTTTATTTCGGATATCAAAAAATTTAAAAAAAACGCATACAGCAGGTGCGCGGTTATGTTTCAATTATTCTCGTTCGTAACATTATCTAGCAATTTTTGTAAGGAACCGTTTGGAAAAATAACTAATAAAAACCATTAATTCGGTACAGGGGGTCTGGTTATAAGGTCAAGGCCAAAAATGACTTGACCTTACTGCAAAAAAAAAATTCCAAAAAGATACATGTATAATCTCCATAAAAAAATTCCTGGTCCAAAAAAAAGTGAAAAAAAATTAATACCCGTGTCGTTCTAAACGTATATGTCTCGTTCTAAATGTACACCCCCAAAAAGTGAAAAAAACATGATTTATCTTGAAAAAAAATGAGTAGTGCAAAAAAGATGACTTGACCTTATAACGGTCACACCTTGTGACCTTATAACAAGACCCCC
>SCLG01000371.1:61450-75574 GCA_004367875.1 Oikopleura albicans
TTTGTGGCTAAAAACAATCTAAAAAACATTTCCAACGAGAAGAAAGGGTCATTTTAATGTAGAAAAGTCCTTTAAAATTTGACCTTCAGAATAAATGGTTCATATCACGTGACTTTGACCTCGTGACATATCCAACTATAGTTTATCTACAGGTTCAGACCCTAAGCTTTCATTTGCGCCTATTTGCAACCTAATCCGACGTGGGCGTAGGTGGTAGAAGTGGTACAGAAAAAAGTCGTTCTTTTGCGTAGGTTGGACATTTAAAACAGCTCTCTAGGGGGCCCCGGTGGTCCAAATCACGTTCTGAATAGTCAGATCGACGTAGTTTGACGAGCTCTACAACTTGGCTTTACCAGTTTTTTTTCGAAAAATTTTCGATTTGCCCACTTCTACCATATCTACCATTGGCCGCGTAACCTACCAACGCGAAACGACAAGTAGCAATTTCTTCTTTTTTATTACACGGACAATTATATGTCCCACGTTGGACTCCCAACCTAATATTGTCCTGAGTATCCGTATAATTTATAGAGTATACTTATTTTTTAAACGTTAGTTGCATCCTAACCGGTTTATTGAATCAACTTATTGCAACTATGTTTCGGTCTATAATTGAAAACTACAACTGTATTTGGAATATACAGTCTCTATACCGTACAAAATAAACTTATTCTAGATATTAGGTGGGTGGCGCTGCAGCTCCTATGTGTCGGTTTATACTGAAAATTCACCAACGTTTCAAAATTAAATTAAATAACAAATACAAAATTTATACTGTATAATTTTTTTTTAACTTTGTCAGTGTTAAACTTCAAACATAAAAACTAGGGATTGTTTGTAAATTTTTAATTTATAAATATAAATTGATAAAATATCAATTGTTAAAAAGATCCATATTTTATCACGAGGGTTAAGTTCATGATAAACTCAAATCGCGTTTAGTCTTCAATCAAAACTCTTGATTCACTAGTTGGTCGAATGAAATAAGAAAATGTTCATTTTAGTTTTTTTTCTTTCTAGAATTACCAGGTAAAAAGGCGGAAAAAAATATTCATAGTCAGTGTTCATTCCACGGTTGGTGAAGTAACAAGTAATTTTTATTTTGCAGCTAGTAAACCCCGATTGGATATGGAGACTTTGGGATTTACAATAAAAGCGCAGATGCCAAATGCAAAAGTACAAGGTCCACCGAATGCCGGTGCTTTTAAAGAGCGAAAAAGTGGTAAGTTTTTGGGCCAGGCATTTGGAGGAACACAATTGTGCACAAAACTTTATGGCGTTATTTTAGCCTATTTAACAGTTTTGCAAACGTGGTGGTGTACTAAAATATAATACAGTCATTAATCTCAATTTCACGTAGAGCGGCGCGGCCGCGGCGACACCGTGTGGGCGATGTTAGGAGTTTTTCATACAATAATAAAATGTAGTTACACTGTAGTATCAGTTTCTTCCCTAAAGTAAAGCTATTTCAAGTAAATACTATTTTCAAGTAAAGCTATTTCAAGTAAATTTATGACTCAAAAGTGGTAAGAATGGGGGAATACAGCATGAGTCGCGCATTTACTCAAAAATATTTTGTAGCCGTTGAAACGATATCGATACAGGAGGCTCATACTGTATGAAATATATTTGAGTAAATTCGCGAATTATGCAGTAATCCCCCATTCTTGCCGCTTTTGATTGTCGAAAATAGCCTACCGGGCCCTACCTCAACGGATCGGTCTGGTTTCGTTAGGTTTCGTAAGTTGAATGTAGTATTTCATGAGGGGAACTATAGAACTCCGGTAAACTGTTTACCGCAAACACGGTAGCCATTTTGATTACACAGAACTCGTTTCCATTCCTGCTGAAAACGGACAGAATCAACTTTTTTTTTAATATTCTAGAAAGATCGTATTTTACGTAAGATAATCTAAGCGAACTCCTAAAAAATGTATACAATTTAGGTCCTACCGCATTTCGTAAGTTCTACGAGCGTGGCGATTTCCCGATTGCATTAGAGCACGACACAAAAGGAAACCGAATAGCATGGAAAGTTGAAATCGAAAAGCTTGATTATCACCACTATCTACCACTGTTCTTCGACGGTCTCTGGTAGGTCATTTTTATTTTTGAAATATTTCTTGACTGAAAAACACATACAGAGAGTGCGCTATTAACCGCCACCCTTTACGGTCTCCTGAACTGGCGCTTAATTGCGTATGATTGTAACGACATTGTAATTTACATTTGATAAAGTTACAGTATGACAGCAAATACGAGTTCCGCGTTTTTGAGCAAAAAATGAAACAAATCTTTTTGNCGACAATATTGTTGCTCGAGATTATTGTCGGCGGCTGATTGGCTAGCATGAAAATAGGATGAAAATAGGATGAAATCAACGCATTTTCATAACGTTTCCATATTACGTAAAAAAATCTAAGCGAACTCCTACTGTAAAAAAAATCTATACAATTTAGGTCCTACCGCATTTCGTAAGTTCTACGAGCGTGGCGATTTCCCGATTGCATTAGAGCACGACACAAAAGGAAACCGAATAGCATGGAAAGTTGAAATCGAAAAGCTTGATTATCACCACTATCTACCACTGTTCTTCGACGGTCTCTGGTAGGTCATTTTTATTTTTGAAATATTTCTTGACTGAAAAACACATACAGAGAGTGCGCTATTAACCGCCACCCTTTACGGTCTCCTGAACTGGCGCTTAATTGCGTATGATTGTAACGACATTGTAATTTACAGTTGATAAAGTTGGGTTATATACCGGTTATTAACGTTTATAAAGGTACGATAAACCGTCAGTTGGTTTATATACCTTTTATGATTTTATAAATTATGTGAATAGCGACTAAATTGTATTTGTATAGTGAAACAACGCATCCTTACGAGTTTTTCGCGCGACAAGGAGTACATGATATGCTGGAGCATGGCGGTTCAAAAATTCTGCCAGTCATTCCACAACTCATTATTCCAATAAAAAATGCTTTAAATACACGCTGCCGTCCTGTTATTTGCACGACATTGAAGGTAAATATTACCAAGAAATGTGAATTGAATGTCACGTAATGGAATTATTTTGGGCAGGTGGCACCCAAGGCAGTGCTTACTAGGCACATTAGAAGGGACACATTGAAGGGACATTAATAGCGTTTAGTTTTTTTTCGAAATAATACTTAATGGTCTGGCAAAACCATAATTATTGCCACAGGCCACCGACAGCGCCGTGAACTTCAAGAAAAATGAAATTGAAAATCGTTCAAATTTTTTGATATTGAACTAGTTGTTTCTGTAAGAAGGCGCATAAAACTGTTCAAGGTAGAATTCTTTCCAGAATAAAACCAAAAAACATCGCAAAACGCCAACAATGAGCTTTTTGACGAATTTCATGACCTTGAAATTTAATGAGACAGCAGATATCGAAAATCTGCTTCAACAGTTTTTGTGAGTTTTTTTTGTTTTTTGTTTAACGGGATATCTTGAAATAATCCTTTCAAAAAACTAAAATATTTATGTAAAAAGAGTCCTAAATGACGTGATTAGAGAAATTTAACTTATTAAGAGTAATACTCTTACGCAAAATTCCCGCCTATAAAATCCATCATGTGGAATTTCCAATTCTGTAATATTACATGCCAAATACAACATCCGTATTTTAGGTCTTACAGCACTTGGTCATTTCTGGTGATATGGTTGGTGAAGCTTTGGTACCGTATTATCGCCAGATTCTTCCCATCTTGAATATATTCAAGAACATGAACTTGAACAGCGGCGATGGCATCGATTATTCGCAGCAAAAACGTAAAAATATTGGCGATCTGATTCAGGAAACACTCGAGGCTTTTGAGCGACATGGTGGCCCAGATGCCTTCATAAACATCAAATATATGGTTCCTACCTACGAATCATGTCTGCTCAACTAGAATCTATCTTCGTGTATCTCATACGCTTCAAATAAAATAACAAAACATAATTATATATTATATATAATCAATTTGAGTGAGTCTTAACTCTCGGGTGACCCGGTGACGAGTCGGGTCCCAGACAAACTTTTAAGTTTTTTTTTGTTGGAAAACTTTCTGATTTTCAGTCCTAGGACGTCCTTAATAAATTATTATACACAACCGTCCTTAGAAAATTCTGCCAGTCATTCCACAACTCATTATTCGAATAGAAATGCTTTAAAAAAACTTTTCTGATTTTCAGTCCTAGGACGTCCTTAATAATACTCAATTGAGCTGAGCCGTCCTTACAAAATGAAGATTTTCATTCACTCAATGCGTAATTTTTGATCCAAAAAACTCAAAAACGTAATGTGACACCTTTTTCGGAGCCTATGAGTGTCAAATTACGTCAAGGGCTAATTTGGACATAATCTGAATTTCACCATTAAGGGAAATGCTTTGTTTTGCGTCAATAATCTATTATTCGCTCACGATAATCTGTAGCGTGCGATTACAATATTGTTTATGTTCCATAAATTATGGACCTTTTCCTGAGATCTAGTTCTCAACGGTTTCTACCTTAGATTTTTTTACCTGACATCTATTTTCTAAATGGTAGCTCCCTGGAAAATTAAACTATTAAATTAATNTATTTCTAGATTTTTTACTTGTTATCAACAGTAACGTACTGGACTATGTCTTTAAAAGACATAGTAGATATCCAAGTCCACGTAAATTTTCAGAAAATCACGGAATTCGAATTATTGCCTTTTAGGTCACCAACGTCCTTAAGTTTTTTTTGTTGAAAAACTTTTCTGATTTTCAGTCCTAGGACGTCCTTAATAATACACAACTGAACTGAGCCGTCCTTAGAAAAAACTTTTTTTTTGCTTTTTATTACATGTATTAATTTCGGTGATTGTTCAATTAAGAGAATAGCATACGCCACCTAATCAGTTATCTTTACACCGGTTTTGCTCAAAAAGTGTTAAGATTATAAATTATATAATTTTATCCCGGCGGGAACAACCAAAAAAGTATTTTTCGTAACGTGAAAATCTGTATTTTTACAAGTTAATTAATGATTTTACGCGTTGGGCGTTGGTGATAAATTCAAACGTTGGCCAACGCTCAAATTTTTTCCAACGCTTAACGCAATTTTATACTGTATGTATGCTGTGTAAAAGCAAGACGCGCCTTCGACATGTTCTCTTTCTTGTTTAAAATAGCTTTCCACTTATCCGCATAAGTAGGGGGTAGACCAGGAAATTTTCGTCAAAAACCAAGTATCTGATTTTGACCGACAAATAGTTCGACCTATAATAAAAAACTCTTGCGCGTCTGATAAGATGATTTATAAATTAGTCCGATGTATCATTTGCCGGTAATCGCCGAAAATACGCTATTTTCCGGTAATCGGGCAAAAAATAATTAGGCCCAGTGAGGCCCCGACTTGATATTACAGATTTAGAACTGCCTTACCCTAACTGATATACCCCCGAAGTTTTGTAGATGCGCTCTCGGTTAAATCACCGGTTTTGTGCAGAAATATCGGTTTCTCGAGCTACCGTCAAGCTTTGAAGCTGAAAATATGCCCACCTAGCAAATGAGGGTCACTGATTTCAACGGTGTTGTCAGTTTTGTAATATGACCTCTCTAAGCTGTCATTTTACAACTTGCTCGAAATGGGCCTTCATGGTACTCATTCGATCACATTTTTAACAGATCACAAATATGTTATTTTAAAATTCTCAAACTTGAAATTTGATCCCCTTCTGGTCAATTTACTACCGAAAAAGGGGTCAAATTACAACTTGTTGTAATCTCATTTTCACGGCGATCACAAAAATGCTATTTATAAATTCACGAATCTGAAATTTGACCCCTTTTTGACATCTTTTGGGGGAAAAAAGACAAATTACACGATTTTTCAAGCTGCATACCAAAGGTACGGTTGATACCGCACTCGTTAGCATTTTACCGCTGATCCCGGATATGGTAATTTGATATTTTCAAAAATGGTAATTTGACCCTTTTTAGACCTGACCAAGTGCAACACGGGGTCAAATTATCTAACAAGAGACATATCAAAATGAAGATTTTCATTCACTCAATGCGTAGTTTTTGATCCAAAGAACTAATATGTAAAAATTATAACAACTTGTACGACGCAATCTGCTTCCATAATTTATTGAAAAGCAACATCAAACTAAGGCCCTATCTAAGTCCCTACTCTTTTTGGTACTAAACCATGACTGTCTTAATGTGTAATTGTGGTCCGTTATATACGAGTCACTGAGAAATGACACGTCTACAAAAGACTTCCGAAATACACAAAAGGATTAATTCACAGTATGAGGTAACTGTGAAAGGTAAATACACTAGTCGGTACTCGAGTCAAAAGACCGATTATTTTTTTACGTTATAGAACTCAAAAACGTAATGTGACACCTTTTTTGGAGCCTATGAGTGTCAAATTACGTCAAGGGCTAATTTGGACATAATCTGAATTTCACCATTAAGGTACAACACAAAATCTTTTAATAAATTTAAGTTTAATTATCGTAAAAAAGGGAAATGCTTTGTTTTGCGTCAATAATCTATTATTCGCTCACGATAATCTGTAGCGTGCGATTACAATATTGTTTATGTTCCATAAATTATGGACCTTTTCCTGAGATCTAGTTCTCAACGGTTTCTACCTTAGATTTTTTTACCTGACATCTATTTTCTAAATGGTAGCTCCCTGGAAAATTAAACTATTAAATTAATATTAATAAAAGGGATTATTTGCTTTTACGCATCGATTTCATCTTACAGGCCGTCGTAGCGGTTATTGTTAGTTATTAAATAGACTAAAATATAGACCGCATTATAGTCTTTCACTGCAACTAATAATAGAGTCTATTAAATAGACTCCGTTATCCAAGAAAGAAAAAATCGAGTGGCCCTTTTTATGTATGGCCACCTTTTGATGAAGTTGTTTATTCAAACGAAATGAACAACGAAATAGCCAACAATAATTTATTGTCACTTTCAGACAGAATATGTTTTTCTATTTTGTCCCAAATCTGTAGTGAACACTTATTAAATAAAGCTAGATTTAATTAAGTCCTTATTGGAAATTGTCTTTTGTCGCTGCAACATGTCGCATGAACAGTCCCACGAAGCGAAAGGGTTAGAGCACGACGAAAGGGCCCGGCCCGTACAGTACGTAAACTCTTGTTCGAAGATATAGCGAACAAATGTCCAGTATGTTTTATATGCTATACCTTTTAGATTATAATTTATAAATTATAAGTTGTAACACGAATTTTATAAGGGTTTAAACTAGGCTGTCCCAAGCTTTTTTCGAGGGTCTCCTAATCAAAAAAAAGTATACTAGGTGATAGAGCATGATCCACTGATAAAAAAATCTCATTACAGGACCCCCGAAAAATGGGGTTTTTGGTGATTCTGTTATAATTAAACCACGTCTTAGGAGATTTGGACATTCTTTTTTTTGCCCAAATTTTGTTTTAATTGACGCGCAAGACTCTGTACTTTATTGTGGTATAGGTCTTCACCAATGTATTGCGCAAAAAAATGTGCCCAAAATTAGTTTAATGTCGAAAAAATCGATTTTTCGACATTTTTCGACATTTTCAATCGGTTTTTTTTATAATTTTTTGTATGTTTCTACAACATAATTTTTATATATTCGGAATCAGTGAATCAAGGGCTTTCTTTTAAGCCTACTTTTGGTGATTTCGAAACAAAAAATTTTCGAAAAAATTTTAACCCACCCAAAATTTTCGAATTTTTTTTTCGAAAATAGTTTCGAAAAAGCTACAAAATGCATATTCTGGATTTTTCGTATTGTTTATGGTATTCCCATACTCGAAAGCTTGGGACAGCCTAGTTTAAACTCATCAATACGGGGACCAATAAACCAAATAAAACAGTTAGGCCAAAACTATAGTTCGACATCCTTTAACCTTTGAACACATATTTAAAACAGCTCCCTGAACACATCGGACGGAGGTTTCTCCGTCCCATCTATCGTTGTGTTCTTACCTACGTAATTTTTCACCATGAGCCATTGTGAGGCAACATTTAAAATTTTGACCAAGAGTGTTTTATATTGTATTTTGAATTTAATACAGCGCCGTGTAATACAGCGTCGTGAACTTGTCAAAAATTGTAATTTCAAAACGTTTAGTGTCCTACCATTTTTGAAATATTGAATTTCGTTTTGCCATTTTATGTTTTCGCCCAAATCATGCCGCCCTAAATCCTCTTGATTGGCACATACCCTGTGATTTTGACAAATTTATTCCCCGCGGTGTATTCTTGAAATTCATGCAATATAAATTTAATTTGTAGATAGATTCTATAAATGTCCCTAATTAAGAATCAGTACGAAAAGAAAAATATTTCGCGAAATAAACCGTGCAGAAATTCCAGCGTAATTAATATTTCAGGAGTTTTTTAAACAAGACATATTAATTTCTAAAGACCGAGGCGCCTATGAGCTATATGAAAAGGAAAAGAAAAAAGCAACTGGTGGATCAGCGCTTTTTGAACATATATTTTTCTATTCGTTTCATCACTTCGTATTGCGAGGTGCCTTTTAAACGAATTTTCGCCATAGAGAACGAATATTCAAAATGGAACTTGTCTAAAAATAGCTAAGATGTTTTAAGGCAGGTAAGTCCAATTAGCTCTATGAAATGCATGTTAATCATCGTCAAGTTTAGATCTGGGAGTGAAAAAAAAAATATACATATACAAAATTTATTAGAGTGATTTATTATCATTTTGAAGAATAAAATTCAAAGTTTAAAGTTAAAACTCCACAAAATTTTATTAATAAATACTGAACAGAAAAACAATGTTTTCACATGTGCCATATCATGAGCTATTATTAATAGCCTATAATCGATACCGACCATGCAATTTGAATTAGTGCAAATTCAATTGTTAGTACTACGTACTAAATAGTAACCACTACACTTGGGGGCCACTAACTTAGTAGTATTCGGATGTTTTTTTGTTACAGTCCGGCTAGCCGCGGCTCGCAAATTTTAAAATAATGGACTTCAATTGGCTAATAACGGTGTCATTTTTTAACCAATCATATCAGATTATTTGTTTCGAAAATTATTTTTATATTTCCAATTACTAATCTATTACTAATTTTTTTTTACAAATTTTAAATTATTAATTGTATGTGTGATATATTTTTTTAATAAATTATTTTTTCAATGTAATTAATAGTATTAATATTATTGTAAAATAATATATTTTACAAAAAATAATTACTATTCAATAATATAACTATAGTATTTTGAAAAGTGATAACTATTTGGCAAGTAAATCGCTCTGTTTTGAACTTTATGCAAATAGCTCCACACACTTACAGACGAAAAAAATATTTTTGAACGTTCCCACATCCCGCTCATGTGAGCGCGAATATACATGTGGAACAAGATAAATAAAAATACAAAAAAAGGGCCCAAAATTATATAAAATTCCGTAAATAAATATATAAAATATTAAAGTTGTTTTTTTTTTCATTGTATGTCATAATTTTTTAGTAGTTGGTGGGGTATTAAACTGGAGCCAAAGTGGTTTTCAAGTTCACGAGCGGGCATTTGAGGGCACGTGACACCACACATCACAAGATACATTCTGACTCAAATACTACTCCCAAACATTGCGTTTTTTTTTTCTTTCTTTTGCTCTTCACCAGCAACCTGATAATAAAATATAGAAACGGCAAAAGGAGAAAGAGATATATTGAAGACAGCAAAAAAAAAAGAGAAAAATACATGAAGCGTGACCTATTTTTTTGCTGAGGTACGGAGTAATTAATTTTTATTTTGGTTTCTGCAATGTTTCGGTATAAGCTGGTCAGAACAGTACAGTCCTTAATCATTAAGGGTCGGATCCTATTAAGGCTCAATGGGATCCGACCAGACGAATTAAGATTAATTAAAAAAAGATCACTTGAATCAAAGACACCGTCTGAATTGGTATAAAGTACAAATTGAATAACGTTTAATATACATAAAGGAGAGAATAGTAAATCGGCCGAAGCTTCGTCGGTCAAATACACCTTATCAAATTAGACGTTGAAAGTCACAATTACACCAGGTGCGCCGTTATGTTAAAAAACCAAATCAAAAAAAAGTGTAACATAACGGAAGATTGTAACATAACGGCGCAGTGCGTAGGCGATTTCGCTGGAAAACGCCAAAAAAATAACAAATTGTAACATAACGGGACGAACGGGGAAAATATTCCCAATACGTTTTTTTTTGTACAAATTGTAACATAACGGAAAATAGTGATTACGTAAATCAAAAGTATTGCGAAATACGCGTTTTTTTGTACAAATTGTAACATAACGGCGTAGTGCGTAGGCAAAAACGCCAGAATTTTTTTTTTGCTAAAAAAATGTAACATAACGGCGTAGTGCGTAGGCAAAAACGCCAGAAATTTTTTTGCTAAAAAATTGTAACATAACGAGACGAACGGGAAAAATTGTAACAAAACGGGGTGAAACATAACGGCGCACCTGGTGTACTGGTTATTTTTTCCATTTTTGAAGGATTAGGCGAAAAAGACGAAATTGGTTGACAAAAGTTCGGTCGATCTAAGCTTCTCCGGTACTCATTTATTAATTTTGTACCTTATTCACGTTTTACTTTTTACAGCTTACGATGGTGACTTAAAAGAGAAACAAAGATTGAACTTAGAACTGTAATTTCCCTGGTAGCCTGGAGACATATTTTGGCGTCAAAGCGCATTTTTAACCACTAAAACCGGCCTTTTCGTTTTATTTATTGTATTTCAAATGTTGGTCAAAGTGCATGTCATATATGGCCCATATTATTTTGGGTTCTCAGAAAAAAATTTATTCTGAGCGTAAAGGTCTGAAATGTCCATTTTTGAGAGAAATACTTTATGAAACATTCTATGGCCCAATACATTTGCGCCAAAAAAGAGAACAAAATTTGACACTTGATTGTTTGTAAGTGTAATTTTCTGAAAACCGAAAAAAATGAACTGATCCATGTGTTCATTGGATCCTGGACGATTTTTGAAAAATAGCTGTCGTTTTTTTTTCAAATGATTTCAGAGGATAAAATCTTGTATTTTAGATTTTTTTTTTCTACAATTGAACATTAGATTTCCATTTCAGATAGGCAATTGGTTTAATTTGTCTCGTAAATTTATGGGGAAAAAACTATGCTGCATAAGTTATGCAGCATAACCCTATGTATAATTTGTTTTTTGATTTGACTAAAAAAAATATTTTTAGGCCTTTACCCGACAAAATTAAAAAAAAAACACTGTACAGTCTAAAATACAGACTATCTTCAAAGAGGAAATAACTTATTTGAAATAACAGGTCGTAAATTTGCAATCATGACATCCGTCTGTCAGCAACATATTGCACATGTTTTTAGTTAATTATGCTACAGAGATAATAAATTTGTATTTTCTTGTGGCAGGATGCCATTGAAAACATCTACTACTATACCATCGTTTAAAAAAATCCTNTATGGTCCATAACTTATGGACCATAAGTTACAAATTAAACCGGGAAATGAGTAAAGTCCATTTTAGTATCATATTTTATGTTTCATTACAGACTAACGTATGTAGTACATATATACATGTACTACGGTGTGTCAAACCTCAAAACTAGCCCATTTTTCATTCTAAAAATTAGTCCGCATGGGGGATGACATCGCTTTTCTCTTTCACGATTATTGTTCTCCGTTCATCCCCCGATGCGTATGAGTTTTTAGAATTAAAAATCGGCTAGTTTTGAGGTTTGACACACCGTATGTTTACATACCAATTCTAGAAGATTCATGTTTTCAAAGTCCCATCAAATTTTAAATCAAGAATACTAGTAAAATCATCCAAAAGTTTTTCGCCAAATTTAGAAAATTTGCAAATTTTTTCAAAATTTTTCGCCTTGTCATTTTTAATTTGTTATTTTGTTTAGACAAATAATTTCTTTTAAGAAAAGTGTAATTGATTGACGTTGAGCCAAGCCTTATCTTAACTTTGACCTTGAGCCAAGGGTAACATATAATGGTTAGCAATTTTTAAGAGCCTGAGAAATGTCTCGGAGAGGCAATTTCTTATTTGTTGCGGCAGTATTTAAGATTAATGGGGCTTTTGGATCCTAGCAAATAAAACTGCTAAATTATTCAGCTTCTTGTCAGTCGTTGTGAACAACGTTCATACTAAAGTTCCGATTAAGCTTTTTTGTTAAAAATTAAACCTGAATCCAAATTAAATCTTAAATAACCCTTTTCCTGAAAGAAAAAAATGGAGTTTTTAACGTCAGCCATTAGAGCCACTATTAACTGAATAGGCTATTAAGTCAATACTTTCATAATTGACCCTGAAATCATTTTTTTACAAAGTCTAGACTAAGGATGTTTTGTTTATACCGGTTGAGTTTCATGAAAATCGGCCGAGCGTTTCTAGTATATTTTAAGATGATATAAGGACCAGTTTTCCCCTTTTTTATTTTGAAATGCGGCATTTATAAAGAGGGGAGAAAGGAGGGCACCCCAGTCCAAAATAAAAAAGGGGAAAATTGGTCTTTATACATCATAATATATGCCGACACGGAATACTAGAAAGCTCGGCCAATTTTCATAAAACTAAACCGGTATTAATTCTAGAGTCTAGACCGGACGGTCGTTACGCTTGATCATTTTTCTGTTGAAAATAACTCTGAACAAAAGTGAAAAACAGTATGGTTTAATATAGGGTTTTACAATACAAATATCAATGGTTAGTTGAAATGTGAAGATCGAAAAATATCGTGGTCAAAAATTACCACCATTAAGAAAGTGCTGTTGTGCAAATTTATGAATTTCACTTACAATTTGAACGGTAATTAATGTCCAAATTTTACCAAACATTTTTACAAATTTTTTTTTGATGAACAAACAGTACCATAACTGTGGGCGATTCGATTTTTGAAAAAGTAAGGTCGTTTCATTTTAACACGGTGTTAAATTAGCTGGCAACATGTCATGTACTGTGCGACAGAAAAAGTCTTTGGTTTTACGCTGCCTATGCATTCAGGGTGGATCATAATTAAAACAGAATAAATCATACATTCTTGGCGTTGCACCACGTTTATGGTTGATTTATAGGGTCAACGAAAGACTAAGAATTGATACGACTTTTTTTGTTCGTTTTAATGTTGAGTTATCTTCGCATGTCGGGTAAACTGTATGACCCGGTGTATAAAATGAATACACGAGCTGCGCCGTTATCCGCCAATTTGAAAAAAGTTAAAGATCAGGAAAATTGACATTAACGGAATAAAAGAAAATACGGGAATTTTCAGAAATTCCAAACCATCTCTTAATGCGGGACCCCTGTATTTGAGTAAAATATTTTTTTATAACATTTTATAATTATGTTGATTTATGGAGGTTTGAAAAAAAAAAGTCAGAATCGTCTATTTTTAACACAGGGCTTGGCAACAGCTTGGTGGGCTGGGCAGCTTTACAGCTGGTAAGGCGGTTGGACAGACCAGTTAATGACTCATAAGTTATGAGTATTTTTGGGCTTGGGAGGTCAGGCCAGCTCATTTTTATTTTGCGGCGCGCTAGCTCAGGACAGCTCAATTAAATTTTTGTTGTTCATCATCGCTGATTTCTACCGGTCTACCATCGATTTGGTTGTCTACTGCTTGCTGGTAATTTTTTAACGCAAATCATTTAATTTATATGTAGGGTCAGAGTTGATACATAATCTTTTTGTGTTTTAATACGTCTTGGCACACATCCCATTTTCTTGAAAAGGAAAAAGAGCATAGTCCAGATAAAGTTTTTTTTTTCATTTTCGCTTTAGATTATTTTCTGTACTTTGTTTAGTTTTTATTTTCCTATTTTTTTTTATTCTGACTTTGTATTAATATAATAAGAGATTTGTACTTCTTCCAGAAGAGTTAATCCCGGCCATAAATGACTAGATTATTTTCATGATCCGAGGGTATTACCGTCAGACTAGAAATAAATCGGAAATGACGTGAATAGTCTATAACTGTGAGGATTGGCGAGAGTCCAAGAATTAAATAAAGAGCTAAAATTAAATGAACTGAAGCTTCAAGTTATTATGAATTTTATTATGAATTTTATTTACAGTTGTTTAA
>SCLG01000371.1:87587-109357 GCA_004367875.1 Oikopleura albicans
TTACGCTCAATCGACTGACAAACGTTAGATTACGAAATGCACCACTTGTTGCGTCATTCGATTTACACCAAAAACTTCAAAAAGTATGGTTATATCGAATCCAACCGCTACAAAAAAAAAATAAACGAAAAATTGAGAATCAAAATTATTTTCCCATAGATGAAAATGCGTCATGACTTGATGCTAAACGACGTTGTGATTGGCCAGTGAAGGTCGATAGACGTGGGATAATACGGCAGCAACCAATAGGAATGCTTCACCTGGTAACACCAACAAAAAATGAAATTCCGATAGTTTCGTAACTTTAGTCATTTTACTGTAAAAAAAAACAAATAAATAAAGATAGAGATTTATAATGGAAAACGATGTCAGAAAACGAAAAAATGCGACGATAATCAAGAATACGGATGTGAACTGTGTATAATTTATACAATTCATTTACAAAATTTACAAAGTCAGTTTTTTTCAATAAATCATGTCTTGTTCACTTTTATTAGGGTCAAGAGCTCCCACCCTATCATTATCTTTTTACCCATTTTTTTAAAGATGGTTATAAGGTCAAGTCAGTTTTTTCAAAGTGCATAAAGGTCAAGTCAGTTTTTTTGGGGTTTGACCTTATAACCAGTGTTGCGAAAGTTGGCCAACGGTCCATTTTTTTCCCAACGCCCAACGCAAGCGTTAGCCATGTAATTATATAAATAAAAAACAACCTGGAAATGACGGTTTTTCGGAGAAAATGTCGAAGAGTTTCAGAGAAAGTAATATTATGTTTTGCGTACCATTTCAATTTATCAAGTTTCCATTTATTAAGTTTTTCGGAGAATATATCTGCGGTGCCGAAAACCACCATGTGGGAGTAATTTCTGATTTTCTCTGTCAATGTTTAAAAGTCATCATTTTGAACAAAAAAAAATAATACTGTCAGTCTGACTGACTCAGTCATCCTTCTGTTAGTCCGACACTGCCCCGGAGCAAGAAAAAGAAATCGAATTTAATCCAGTTGCCCAGAGTGAAAAAATGAAAAATCCGTCGCCTGAAGGTACGTTCAGAAATTTTTGAATCGAAAATTTGGAAATGTACATATGTAGGTGAATTTTTAGGAGAGTAGGCAACGGGAACACCTTTTCCACGGTATGTACTATACATACTATGTAGCTCACTCTGTACATTTCTTCTAAATTTCCCAAAAAAATATATCAATTAGAAATTGACGGTCGTAATTCATATTGGCTAACAAGGATTGTTTATCTACGGGCGATTGCAACCATTTACTTCATTGCGTTTTTGGTTGCGTTCCACCAAAATCGTGCCCTTATCGGATCGAAGGGGTTAANATTTGGAAATGTACATATGTAGGTGGCTTTTTAGGAGAGTAGGCAACGGGAACACCTTTTCCAGCAGATAATTCGTCGCGCGCATCTTGCGGCGCGCAACGCGACTCGCAACGCGTGATACTGAGCCAGTATTCCTGACAGGAGTTAAAAATCAAAAAAATCTTGACCCGGTGGTCTTGCTAGAAGGATATAGTAACTTTTCTTGTTGCTTCTACGTAATTTTTCTAAGTGCTTAAAATCAATTCGCGTTTTTGGTGTGTACTAAAAAACAATCACAGGTTAAAATCACGTTTCTAATGTCTCTTCTCGTAGCAAGAACTGTATTATTATTATTCTTTGATTTGCAATTTACGTTTAAATAAATTTACGTTTAAATAAATTGTATTACGTATGTTGTCACTGTGTTTTCACACGGTATGTAGCTCACTCTGTACATTGCTTCTAAATTTCCCAAAAAAATATTTCAATTAGAAATTGACGGTCGTAATTCATATTGGCTAACAAGGATTGTTTATCTACGGGCGATTGCAACCATTTACTTCATTGCGTTTTTGGTTGCGTTCCACCAAAATCGTGCCCTTATCGGATCGAAGGGGTTAACTCCAGCTGATGAGCATCTCCGTCTGGTCCAAAATCATTTTAAAGGGGACTTATATGCTAAATTTACATACGCGCCAACCCTTTTATGGTTTTGCAATTGGGAAAATGATTTGGATTTCTATTTGGATTATTTTTCAATGGTTGGAATGATTTTATCGGCCATTGTCATAATAAAGGGACGGTCATGAATCATGACTCATGATATACAAAAATTGTTTTAGCATAAATTCAACATGTGGCATAAAATCCATCTGGCACTATTTAATAGCTCCCGTATAATACCAGTTGAGCCAGAATTTTTGGGTATTCATCTTTTATTTAATATTGAAATCAACGAACCTTTAAAGGAATTATATTTTATAGAAAAAAGGATCCTTATTTAGAACTAACTTATTTTTGTAAGATTTTATTTATAAATGGGCTCTATTCCACACCCAATCATTATACAGCTGATTTTGATGTGAAATAAACTATTTCCCGTGCGGTCGGACCCAATTGCTCTTACATATTTGCAAAAAACGTGAGAGCTTTCCCGTGCGGTCAGACCCAATTGCTCTTACAAATTTGAAAAAACCAGAGAGCTTTCCCGTGAGCTTCAATTATTCCATATGCCGATTTTTCGCACAACAAATAATTCTTTATTTGTCATGATTCATAACCCAAAAAGGGCGCTGCCAATATGGTCATAATGGGGCTTTTATGGATGTTATATCATTCTATAATTGCGGTTGGTCAACGCTGGTATAGCTTTGGGTGGGAAAGTCAGACATTAGAAACCGGTTTTCTCGCAATTTGGTTTGTGCCAGTTTTCTCATGTTCAAAGTGGAAATCGCGAACAGTTATGGTTTGAAATTGGGTAATCTAAGGTAAGCCAAAAGTTTGACCAAACACAGTTTTATAACGTGTCGGTATAGCCTGTTGCGACATATCGTACACCACCTAACTAGTTATGCTAACACCAAAGTGATTTTACATGGTGATTTTAATTTTTAAACCATAAACAGGTTCATTTCCGATAATGGCCAATTTATGGATGATATTTCGAATCATGATCGGTGCCGGGTTAATTAAAATTCGCGGTGATCAATGCTGGCGCGATCTAACATGCATGAACTACCATTATGAAACGCAACCGGTACCGAACCCGAATGCATATTATTTACACAAATCACCCGAGTTGATTCATAAATGTGAGGTGATGGGCAACCATATTGTCGAACTTGTTATTCCAGTTTTATTATTTACACCTTGGCGAAAAGGACGTTTATTTGCCGCTAGTTCGATCATAGGATTTATGGGAATCATTGCAATAAGGTATTGTTAATTTTATACTTTTCACAACTTGTAATTAAACCAGCTTGAATTTTTTTTAAATGTCGAAGACCGAGGTTTTTCGGCGAAGGATTATTTTTCATTAATTTTGATCAACTATAGATGAGCCTAACCGATTGGTGTTTTTTTTGAACGAATTTAAAAACGGATTGGTATTTTTTGATCGCATTAAAAAGCGGATTGATTTTTTCGGGCTTTATAATAATCGGAATAAAAAAAATCAAAAAGCAAGAAACATCTTTTGTACATCAGCATTCGTGACCCTATTTTAATTTTTAATTCCTACTGCGCATAAGATTTTTTGCCGCTCGATTTGTATTGTATTTTCAGTATTTTGCATCGCGGCAATGCCAGCCAAAAAAAAATATAGGTTTTCGCTGGCGTGATACTGTAAAATCCATGGAAAATTTAGGGTATTTGCGGCAAAAATTCTCACCCGCTCTAGGAGTAAAAAGTTATAAATCGGGCCACGCCTGGTGATGTACAGTAATACGTATGATTCATACGGTATGAAGGTATTTCTTGCTTGTTGATTTTTTTTTCGATTATTTAAGGCTCAAAAAATCTATCCGTTTGTAATGCGACCCTAATAAACGATTATTGTTTTTTTCAAATAAATAATTATGTATTTGTAGTGGAAACTTATCATTCTTGAATCACTTGACGATGATACCTGCGATACCAGCATTTGACGATCGTGCTTTATCATTCTTGTTTAACCGGCGGGAAATTCAAAAAGCAGCACACGCGGAAAAAACTGTGCGAAGGAGTTTTATTCGACGAGTCGTTCACGGGCTGATGTATTGTTTAATCATAAAACTGAGTGTTCCAGTAGCGGCAAACTTACTGAGCTCTCGGCAGGTTTGAAAACTTTTAGTTACAAAAATATTGTCAAAGCTCAATTTTGAACCGATATTTTGGGAAATTGGTTATTTTCAGATGTTAACTACCAAGGTTATCCACTCGGGAACTAACCTGGAGAGTACATTTGTGCAAATTAGCACCAAACCATTTTATTGCCGCCATATTTTGCTGACATATTTTTCGAAAAAAAAACTCTTTAATTTGTTCTCGAATTTGTGTCTGTAAATTTTACTAGACAAATCTATCAGCGATTTTTGAAACCCGTGTAGGATGGGGACACCGCGTGGTTTTACCTGAGAATTTTGATTGATTGAAATTCAAAAGAGCACTGTCGAAATTGGTATCGTACAAAATAAATAACGTCTAATATTATCTAAAATGCTTTTAGGTGATGAATACGTCATTCGACCCGTTGCGAATTGTCAACACCTACGGTGCTTTTGGAAGTATTACCAAAGAACGAACCGAGCTGATATTCAAGGGATCCGAGCTGATCAATCCGTCAAAATCAGAAAAGGATTGGTTTGAAATTGAATTCAAATGTAAACCGGGAGCAGTTGACCGGCGACCCTGTTTAATTTCGCCATACCACTACCGGCTCGACTGGCTCATGTGGTTTGCCGCATTTCAACAACCCAATCAAAATCCATGGCTTTTTAAATTGATGAAAAAACTTCTGGAAAATGATCGACGAATCATTGGTTTAATTGATGCGCAATCATTAAATGACAAAAAACTACAGTGGGTTAAAATCGACCACTATAAATATGAGTTTGAAACAGAAGGACCCAATTGGTGGAAACGTAGAAAAATAAGAGAATTTGTTATACCTGTTAATCTCGATTTATTGGAACAAAATGGAATATAAATAACAAAATTAGCGAGTGAATGCTAGTCTGAGCCTCTACTAGTCGTATTTTTTAATATACAGGGTGCGCAGTTAACCGTCCACAAAAATATTCTGAAAAGTGGACGAGTAATGGCAAACTGTGTGAGCGATTCGTCTAGGGAATTGGAAAACCGCAAATGATTTGTTAAGGGAACGTTCAGGCGTTAATTTGAACCTCAAAATTGAACATTTGTTATTTTGTTATTTTAAACTGTGAAATTACTTATAACTATTGTTTACAAGAGTATTATTTTGTACATCATTCGGCGTATCAAAGCTGCACATTGTGGAGTCCACAAGTAGTGTCAATAAATACCTAAACAACGTGTTTATATCCTTTATTTCTATATTTCTTGCCCAAGCAGGTACTTTAATGGTTTACATTTTCAGGCATCGCGGTTTTTCGAAGAAAACGTATCCCGCATAAATTCTGCCACATACTTTTTCAGCGAAACACTGTGATTTTTTCACAGATTTCTGGAGCTTGCGAATCCTGGAATTCGAGAGCCTAACCCATAACATTATGACTCGATTTACGAGATACGAGAGATTTGTTTTCTAGAATATGGAAACAAAATCGTTTTGCATGGTTGCGATTCATGAATCAGTTCGTTATTTTGGAAAAGTAGAGTTTCCTACAAAATCGTTTAGTAAAAGGGATACTATAATTTACAGAAACTATTAGCTGATTGATGATATAACCAATCGACATTTAACCGGTCTTTGAGGAGTATTGCTGATAGGTGAGTTGTACATAAGCAATTACGCGCCGTTCGTTTTCAAAGCTTATAAGTTATGACTAATGTGCTTAGTCAAAAGGGAATGGCGCACTTATGTAAATCCGTCTTTAATACAGACTCTGTATACTGTACCCGGCGTGAAAAAAATCCATACTACACATTCCCATCGCTGAACACACGATGGCGTGCGGGATCTGTTGAGTATGGCGTGACTCGGTGGGCAAGTTGTTCAATAGCCCCGTGTTGCGCTTTCTATCCAATTAGAGTGCATCGGATTGTATGCGAGCGTTTAAATGGACCCGTAAGCCGTTATCCAATTTTCTAATATGATACGGTATGAATCATACCGTATGATTCAGACCGCATCAAAATATACATGTACCGATAATCAGTTTAAAAATTTCGTAGATGACCGGTACAAATTGTAGTTTTTTAGGACCAAATTACAAAATGGATACTGATATTCAAGCAATGATTAATCACTTTCATCATATCGATGCCGATGTTTTAGAAAAAATATCACCAGATGAAATGGCCGTCATTCTCAGCTCATCCGATTTTAAATGCGACGAAGAAATAATTGCACGACAAGTGCGCGTTTGGGCACTTTTTGGAAACCATGCCAAAGCGCATAGACTTTACAACCTTATCAGATGGAATTGCATTTTACCAGCAGCCCGCGAACAAATACAACATCGTAAGAAATACTGTAATTCCTGCTCCATAACTAATACGTTTTTTTGTTGTATTAAAAACACAATCCGTATTAATTCGGGACAATCTATACGGAAACTGCGGAACTAAATGAGACTGTGAGTCAGTCAAAAATTAGATTTTTGACGTTTTGGAGATCTTTTAAAATAAAATCTCCCCACGTGTGTCCCCATATGGGCCCATAATTTTTTGAGCCTCTTAGGACTACCAATAGAGTAGAGTCCTTACTCCCGATATAGACGTTTGAAAAAACTTCAAAACGTCTAAAAATGGACACTAGGCTAAAACTTTTAGCCTAAAAGTCTTAAGCTTTAAAGTAATGTCTATTTGGAAGCGCTTACCACAATAATGTTAGGACGCTATTTTCATAATAAAACGTACCTAACTCAAAATTAGCCACATTTTTTCGCATATTGAACGTAAGTTTTAGGTCTTCCAAGACTTTGGCGTGCGGTCCCAGTGGAACATGAACGGTTGAAACCTAGAACAGACTTAGGCTATCACTACATAGCAGGCGGCTTTTATGATCCATTTTATCGTTCACGAAATAGAAATATCTTACGTATAAGTGTTAATTTCGATGTCAAAGAAGTAACACCAATGCCAGACTTTGTGCCTGGATTTGCCTCTCCGACTGGCATGGTCATCATAGATGGGAATATTTGCATTGTATTCAGGGTTGGTACTTAAACCTTCAAAATTTATTGACAATATATACCAAAACAAAATTTTATATGGCTCGTGGTTTTATGGAGAAATGAGCGTGGGGTAAAAATTAAAATGACGGGCTTTTTTCAGTTTTTGCTCCCAATACTTTTTCTAACTCCTTTTTTACCAGACATGGTATGAATTTCATTTTTGTGAACGACGGTCAATTGAGCAAGTTTAATAAGAAGTTTCAGATTGGTCGTACACTTTTTACCGGTATAAATTACCGGTTACAGTACACCACCTACCTGCTTAAAGTAACAGTCAGTTTTTCCTCGTACACACTACCTGGTTAATGTAACAGTTCAACCTACCTATTAAAAGGAATCTCAAAAAAGAACAAATATATGTTACTTAAAGTGGGACTGTTACTTTAAGCAGGTAGTGTGTAGGAGGAAAACTGTCAGACTGTTACTGAAAGCAGGTAGGTGGTTATTGGAAGCAATAGTGAAAAAACCGCCAAGGCAATTTCGTTTGTATTAACTAAAACTTTTTTTGTCGGTATACCGTATATTTCTCTTTCTTTGTTTTTTNAAAACCGACAATCCGAGTTGTTTGGGATAAGTTTAACTAATCGTCTGAATTTTTAGACCAGTTATGATATAAATGCAAAATCAAATATGGCACGATATAAAATTAACTCAAACTCATGGGAAGATCTCGGTCCAGTTCCAGCTTATGGTTCGTTCGGATTTGTATCCTGGCAAGGAGGTGTAGTCGTGGTTGGTGGGAAAAAGGAAACAGCGCCCTCAGGACGTCATAATCGAATACGAACTGCTCCATCGGAAGAAGTTTGGTTTTATTCCCTTGAATTATCCGAATGGAGACAGTTAGGTAGCTTATCACAGCCGCGAATTAACCCCACCGTCGCGGTCATTAATGATGCATTATACTGTTGCAGTGGACTAAGCCCAAGCCCTACCGATTCAGATATGGTCATAAATAATCCGGATACCGAGCGTCTCCTACAGTTATCTGAGCGGTGGGAGACCAGCGAGTTTATGTTTCATCAAAGTGCACATCAAATCAGGTTCAGTTTTCCATACACAGTGTGGAAGACTTCCTTCCGTGAAGGGTATTTTGGCGACTATGTTTGGTCCCCAAAAAACTTGTATTACGGGTGGTTTTGGCAACAAAATGGTCGCGAAATGGATTTTTAGACAGCACTTGGCGACCAATTTTATGGTCGCCAATAGTCCCCAAAATACCCGCCTCACTTCTGCCTTTTGTTATTTAAAAAAATCTAAAAACACACTATAAAGGCACATCATGAGGATGTTGATTAAAATTTTACAGTCCTTACTCTCGATACGATTTTGGTTCTACAAAATAACATCCGTTTTTGACATTTTGGAGACATTTTTGCGAAAAAAAAGTACACCACCTGCGCAGATATCTCTCCGCTCAGCCCCGTCGGTGCAGTTATCTTTCCGCTTTTTCGAGAAAAATTTTGATGAGTATCATGTCATAAAAAATTGTTAACATTTTTTGACCGAACATACAGCGTAGCCTAGACCCTTACATTTCTGAGAGTGATGAGATGAGTGCGAGTAGTCGAGAGCAAAATGGGGGTTTCAGATCTTTTTTATGAAACACTGACGAAAGATATTATAACGGGTTTATTTTCATGTCGTATCAAAACCGAAATGCTGAAAAGCTTGATATTGGAGTGATCGATCTTGAGAATAACTCAATAACATGGAAACGGTCACTTGATCTTCCTGCAGGAGCACAGCACTGTTTTAACGATAAAAAATTATTCGTCTTTGGTGGTATTCTCTCCGAAGTGGCAAATAATCAAATTATACCGTTTGAAGTGCTCCAAATGAGTGAACGAATATCATCGATAAATTTAGACGAAATAGAGGATGAAAACGTACAACTACAGTTGGAGGATGTTGGTATAACGCCTAATAATAAGATATCGCTATTTTGTGCAAATATCGTTAAAGGTCCGATTTACTGAAAATATATAGCCAGCTTACTACAAATAACACTTTCTTCTGGTGAAAACAACGCGGCAATCAACTAATAAAATGTGACGCACCTAGCCAATCCCACGCGAATTTGTGCGATACGTGGGTTTTACCTTTTTATCACAACAGTAGAATGACAAATTCATTATAATGAGCATATGCTTTGGTATGCCGCATACCGTATGCGTAGTTGCATTATTTAAAAATACGATTTGTCGTCACTTTTTTTAGGTGAGTGCCTTCGTTGTTTCACCGGAAGAAAACCTTTTGTTTGAAATACTTTTGTTTATTAAAATGTACAAGGTTGAATGGTAGCACACGAAATCATATCATAACAGATTCGATATTTACACTGGATATTAATTGAAGTGTTTTCAGCATTATTAAAGCTAAAACTTTCAAACTGGAACCTAACCTTACCGGTAGGCCCCCTCGGATGCATTTGAACCGTCTCGTCATAAACACATCCGTTTTCCAATAAGGTCCATGTTGGATCGCCGTTCACCGAGGCAAAATCATTTATTTCGCCAGGTGAAGTTATACAGGAAATTAACTGCATATGGCCTAGATCTAGGGTTTTAGATTTCATTTGTTAGTTTACGATACAAAATTTGTTAATTTATATATTTTGAAAAAAAAGTCTACAAGCTTAAAAGAGCAGTATAGCTTGTAAGCTTAAAGTTGAAATTTGAATTTAAACAGGTACTAAAGATTTTTTGAAAAATTCGTGGTAGAATTAATACCCAATCTCGGTGCAACGTTAACATTTTTTTACAGTTTAAATTAAAATAAGGTTTCATTTAAATGATAAATCAAGAAATGGTGCCCATTTTCTATCGAGCTACAAATTGGTCACCGTGCCCATTTTGTATCCAGGTGCAAAATGGGCACCTATCAGAAAAAAATGGGGACCACTTGTCGTGTTCCCTACGGCGCGATATTATATTGCATTTTTTTTTTTCTAACTTCATGATAATGGCGCAGGGTGTACTTTTGAATTTCACGATTTTTCTAAAATGTTTACAAGTTATACAGTGTATAACTTATAACACAATGTATGAATTTAAACCCAGTCCTATATTTCCGGTCTCAATGTCAGACTCGACAAAAACCGGCAGGCCAACATCATAACTTCCACTAATCTCGTTGCTGAATTTCTCGTCGGAAAATACTTTCAGGTGTCCCGTTATCGTTTCATTTGCTTCAAAATTGAGTTGTATAGAAGTTAACTTTGGCGCGTAATCGCCATCGAGTATGAATTTGATGTTCGTATATTGATCGCGTCGAAGGGAAATATTCAACATTGGCAAAACCGGATAAACAAAGTTGTGCGTTAGAATTTTAGTCTTCAGGGTATTTTCAAAGGAAAGAATGCCATTTTGCTCTTGGGTCTTAACGATGCCGCAATCATTATAATGCATTTTCCAATAAAATTGTTCATTTTCACTCGACATTGTTGCTTGACAATNCATGTAATTGACGCCGAATAGGTGCGGTCCATGCAAGGTGTCCGTACCGCCAGTGCCTGAAGGTTACTTGCTAACATACCTCTGTCAATCATTAAAACATTCGGACAACCAGTTTCATGCCCACAGGCAAGCAAGCCAGCTTGCTTTAAATTAACTGTAGTGGTTTTTGAAAGGTAAACATGGTATGACAGAGGAGCCCCGCAAAACGGGGCTGAAATGACGCGTGTACAAATTTAATAACTTTACGTTATGCAAGGCTTGAATATCCTATGTCCGATTACGTCTTCCGATTTTACAGAAACCTAGGGAGTATGCTAGGTTTTAGCGAATCTTCCAAAAACGCAAGACGTATTCGGTAAGATGATATGTTGCGCTTCGCTTGACGGGCTGTTCTGTCACGAAATTGGTTACGCTGCGCTCAAAAACAATTATGCCAGTAGAGCGTTCATTTCTCTTATTATCTCAAAAAAAAATAATAATAACCGCTAATTGTTATAAATTATAACTTATGATATGCATTTTAAGTATTTGATTTAAGATTCTGAAACCAGCCCTTGAGTTGATTCTCGACCGGGAGAAATGACCATCATATGGTCGCTGGTTTTTGGTCGATTAGCAAGTAAATCAATATCAGAATCGAGCACGTCGCCAAGTAAAGCAATTATATCAATCTTAGTCTTCTGAGTTGATCTAGAACTTTGCAGTTTCTTAAATATATTTCCCACGCGTTCTGTTTGGCAATCTTTTCGTAATGAAGCCACATCATTAATAATCGTATCGAGAGAAATATTAGAGCGGTAGTTTGTCACCACCTCTTGTATGTTTCCATCTCCAAATCTGTTGAAGTATTATTTTTTGTAAAAATGGTAGGCGTGATACAATGATATGTTAACATTTTGACTTTATGAAAGTGGGGATTTTTGCCAATTTTGTAATAGAGCTTGAAAAAAAGTGACGAGTAATCGAATCTTCAAAAAATGCATTTTTGAGCAGGTCGTATTCGCTTTGTTAAAAAAAAGGAATGATGCGCGCTGATTGCCCGATACAATTTGACCTCTCTCGATTGGCCAGAAAGACAATAAACTGATTTCAGATACAGTCCTTACTCTCAATACGGACGCACTCAATAAAGACGATTTCTTCCAATACGGACGCTTTTGGTAAAAAAATGTCCCTAAAACAGTCAAAAACGGACACTTTATGACAATTCACCCCAAATTGGGTATTATACGGACGCTATTTTCGAGAATCAAAATCGTCCGTATTGGGAGTAGGGACTGTAGTAAAAGAAAGAAGAACACAAGAATGACTCTGATATTATTTGTTCGGATATAATACTTTCCTGCCAACACCAATTTGAGCACCGTTTTCATCATATTCTTTCCGAAAGTATTCAATTATATTTGTAAAAGCTTTTTTCTGTTTCCCGTGCAATTTGTTTTTACATGAGTTATTCGTCGCGTCTAGCCACAATTGTATATCAAGCGGGCATATATTTCGTTTGATGCAGTTAATGTTAGAACTACCGGCAGAATGAATTCCGGGAAAATTTCCCAAAAAATGAACCACGTGATTGTCTTTTAGAAATAACTGAAATTGGTATATACCGTATGGGGACGCTCTGACTCTAAGGGTGACGTCATAATAGCGTTACAAATCATAGGAAAATTGTTCAGAGCCAGAGAGTCCCCATACGGTAAGTAATCTAACTGATTGAAATTCAGCCAAAAAAAAAAAATTCGCCAAAAAATTTTAACTCAAATCGGTGAATGGTGGTATGTAAAAAGTCGTATTTTTTAATTTGGATTTACCAATTGTTTTGTCTGTTCAAAAAACTAATTTCTTTAAAACGGCGATTGTATCATTACATTTGCTTGAAACAGAAATATAGTGGTCGAACGACGACAAATTACTCTCTGGCAATGACAAATTTCCTAATTTATGGATTTTTTTTTGGCCTTTTTTTGGACTTCTTGTTAACCCGTCAATCAAGCTTCATGAAGTTTCATCATTTTTATGGTAATGACCTTAGATTATAAATAAATTTTGTTTTAATAATAAATAAAAAATAAATTCTCAAATCACAGCGATATTTCAAGATTTAAATTTCCCGGAATTCATCCTAACTATCGAGTTCGGAGCCGCATGGGCACACGCATCGACGAATGCCATTTCCATCATCGACGCACTCATGTGAACATCCACCATTATTAATTAGACATGACGACTCAAAATATTCCCTCTGACACTCCAGATTTTTTGCTGGAAAATTCCATTTGACCGGCGAGGTCATACTGTTTAGATATTTGCGCCAATTTTTTCTTTTCATACATCTCTTGTTTGGGTGCCGTTTTTTGACAGGGCATACATGTTTTTTATTAATCATTGTTACTTACTAATCTTGTTGTAGCAAAATCCACGCGGTGTTCTCATCCATTAGCAACAAATAATTTCTATGTTTCAGTGGATTGCGACACCACGTGGATTTTGCTACACAAACTAAAAAAACAACTTAGTAAATCATTTTATAAAACTTTTAGGAAAATTTTTGTTCTTCATTTTTGTTTAAAATATTGAAGGCAATGTTAAATAAAAGTCTTAAAATTAACGCTAAGTCACATTTCCTATTCTATGCAAATACCTCGTAATATGGATTTTTAAGAAAAAGTGTTTTTCAGAAAACCCGTGTAAATGTAATTTGGGAGGTTTTTTCGGCAAAAAATCCGTGTATAAAAAACGTAACCAAAATGAGATATTCACAGAAAAGTGGTGCATATCGAGAGACCGCTGACTGTACATGTATTTTTGTCTGTTTCTAACCGGCACCTTTTTTTTATTCGGTGTAAGCTTCCATCCATGATAGCAGATCCCAATACAAATTGATCCCGCCATATTCTCATCATAACAAAACAGACTACCGCTAGTAATTTGGGGTAAAATGGGGCAAGTGAAGTTTTTTAACTCGTCAGGTATCGCTCTTTTAATATTTTCCTTTCGTTTTGCCTCATTGAGCATCGTACATACAAAATCGGGCGCATCCAACATTCGACCATTATCGAGTGGGCAAACGGCGAAAACCTCGAAATTTAAAAAAATCAAAAAGAGAAACATTTTAGGACTGGCGAAAAGTTATGCTCCACTTTCTTGAAATAGAAAAGAGATTCCGATGAACTCAAAAGATAACAGAGAACTGACTGATGAGATAATACAACAGGTGTTTGTTCACCTGAATAGATAGATCTGATAACCTAATCCTCTATTTGTTGGAACTAAAATCTANTTCGTTTTGCCTCATTGAGCATCGTACATACAAAATCGGGCGCATCCAACATTCGACCATTATCGAGTGGGCAAACGGCGAAAACCTCGAAATTTAAAAAAATCAAAAAGAGAAACATTTTAGGACTGGCGAAAAGTTATGCTCCACTTTCTTGAAATAGAAAAGAGATTCCGATGAACTCAAAAGATAACAGAGAACTGACTGATGAGATAATACAACAGGTGTTTGTTCACCTGAAATAGATAGATCTGATAACCTAATCCTGTATTTGTGGGAACTAAAATCTATATTTTTAGTATTTTCTAAATAAGCAAATTTCGAAAATAAATTTGTCTCCATGACCTGCTTAGCCAGTGACTAATAGCCAGAAGAAAATATCCAGTGGCCCTCGATGCTGGATATGAGGACGTGGCATGTCGCAGAAAAACTTTTTTCGTCGAATTTATGCAAAAAACTCTCCGTTATCGGCGAAAGAGCCGTTCGACGAGTTACGTTTTCAGCGAAAAACTTTTTTTTTCTGGCAAACCAAAAACACGAATGGTAGCAATAAGCAGCCCCGAAGGAATACTATGCGAACAACTATTTTTTTTGAGTTTTCGGCGAAAAATGGTTTCTTGCTTTTTCGGCAAAAAATGGTTTCTTGATTTTTCCGCGAAAAATAGTTTCTTGCTTTTTTCGGCGAATAAGTTTTTCTGTGAGATGCCGCGGTGAATGGACGTTACCATAAATTTGTTTCAAAACAGTGCCAAAAATGCCCAACCTGCAAATAATAACCCATCGTAACGGCTTTCGTTGTGTGAAAGTATTAAGATATCGTCGATATCATATTGGTTCCTTAACTACAATAACCAGTGTTGGAAGCGTTGGCCAACGTCCAACCAACGCGTTGGGAAAAATTCGAGCGTTGGCCAACGCTTGCGTTGGGCGTTGGGGAAATTTGGAGCGTTGGCCAACTTTTCCAACAATGACAATAAGAAACACGTCCTGATTCCCAGTGAGAATTTCCCGCGTGAAATTAAAAATATATGTCTTTAGTTGCTAGAAAGCCTTCATTGACAACAACAGACCTAACAAGAAAAAAATGAATGATCCCATCTATAAAATACAAGGGAAAATGCTTGGAATTCAGTTGACACGCTGAGTAGAAGAATACAAGCTTGTTTTTGTATTTGAATAAGTTCAAATTTTGAACGCAAATAATAGATACAAATTTCTAGAATTTTCAGAGGCCAATCTAAAATACTGTCAATAAATTATATCTGACGTTGAATAAATAAAAACAAGAAACTCAGAGAATAAAATTGAAACAAAACTTCAAATCAAAAGAAAAAAATATACCATACGATAGAGCATGATCCACTGATAAAAAAATCTCATTACAGGACCCCCGAATTTTATGATTTTTTTTTGTTCGACTAAAATAGATTTTTCTAGAATTCTAAGACATGGAAAATTATACAATTTTTGGAATTCACAGTATGAAGATTTTTCATTGAAGAGCATAAAATCTTGAAATTTGCGCCCAAAACGGAAAATTTTCATGAATGAAGAATTGCACATAACGCGCTATAATGACGCAATGTGTAGCCTGGAATAAAATAAAACATAACGGTGTAGGGCAAACTCATTTGAGTTCCAAATAATAATTTTTGGTCCGAAAGGAATTTTGACTACAAAATAAAAAAAATATTATAAATTATGATTTACAAAATTTATATAATGTCAAGCCGTATAACTGTGTAAAAAATGTTTTGTTCAATAACCTTTTCTTATGAAGAAAAAAAAACAAAAATATCAATAAATAAAAAATGCACAGTTTTGATTGCGAAACTAACCAATCAGAGCGCAGAATCTAGAGTTACTAGTTCTCACGTGTCAAAAACAAATTCGCCCGGTCTGTTTACAATTTTTTCTCGATTTTTTTTCTTCTAAAAATGCAAAAATTTATTCGAGAAGTTCAAATGAATTTTTTTTTTGTATTGTTATCATTAGTGATTTTCAAAAACGAGATTTAAAAAAAAAGAGATTTCGACGAAAACTGGAAAAAAATATAAAAAAAGGTTTCTTTAATTATAGAGTATGACGGGCCGAGTTATCCCAGCAGCCGTTAACTGGGCGCAGTTGTTGAAGCAGACTGCTCCAGCAGACAAGAAATTGATGGCGGCATTCAAAGTTAAGACACGGAAGAGAAATTAATTTTTGTTTTACTTTTTTTAAATGTTTTTTATTAATTGTGGTGTAAATTACACCACATCATCCTTAACAATTACTATATTTGGTATCAGCGATTGAAGAGCTCTCATTTGAGCCCCATTTTGGGCACTACAGGTCAACATTTTTAACCCACGCAAAAAGTTCAAATTTTTTTTTCAATTCTTCGAATTTGGATATCGTTTTTCTTAACCTTATAATATCAGATTGAAGGCACCCCATATATTTTTTTGAAATTAGTTGAAAAAATTCAGTATAATGTTAAAGATGAAAAATTGTATTAAAGGTTTTTTACTAAAAAATCGTATTTTTCGAGTTATTCGTGATCAGCGAATTATGGGATACGATTTGAGTCAATATTATTAGAGTAACAAAAAAAAAATCAGCATAATTAAGAAATGTTCTAAATTTTAAATTTTGAAAAAATAGTTTCCAAAATGTAAATTCTGGAAATCCAAGTGTGCCCCCTTTTTTGCAGTTTTTTATAAACCATTTTGTTAAACAAAAAAACAACAACAAGGATTCATTATTTATGTTGATAAAGAACCCTAGTATAACCACCACCCCGATGGGTCACGCCATGTAGTATATTTTAAGATTTTGATCGTTTATGATAAATTTACTCATAACTTGGCCATTCAAAACGTGTCTTTCCTGTGTATATAAAAATATTTTTTGTCCTGTATTTTATTTACAGGTCTACAGATCCGAAAATATTTATGGAATTACGGAAAATTTGGAAGGTTTGCAATGTATATAATACCCTTGTTTTAAGAGTGGGAAATACCCTATAAAATCATAATCTTTAATAAAGATTCTTTATTTTCTTTTTCGTACAGTTTTTTTTTCGCTTTTTCGGCAAAAAATCACAAAAATGAGAATTATAGGTATAAATATTCATTTTGAAAAAAAATGATTTTTATTAAAATTATTTAAGTGAGCGATTTAGATTCATTCTTACCGTACTTGCAGAGAAATGGAGGAATTTCAGATCATACCTTTTTGAGAATATAGGGTATTTGAAATACCGAATTGAAAAATACCATAAAATGAATTTGGTACCGTATTGAAAAATACAGTGTTTTCTACTCTAAAAAATTATAAACAACGTTATAACTTTTGTCTTTCTTAAATTTTTTACGGTGGTCGTATTTTTCAGATGGTTATAAGGTGTATAGTCTTTTAAACAAATGCATTTATCGTGTTACGGTCTTTTTTCGTAAGGTCTAATAACTTAACCTAATTAATAAACCCCTGTATTTTACTTTTTTATATTGAGGTAATAGAAGTGGGCGTGGTATGGTGGCTATACTTATAAGGGTCAGATTTTATGAAAGTATAAGGTCCAATAGGTCACTTTCTTGAGTTATACGGTATAAACTTATACCTATAAAAATTTATTTTAACGCTACCTACCCGTCCTTAAGTATTTAATTTTGTTAAAAATCTAGTGTTTTCTGGTAAAAAGAGACTTTCTAGTTCCAAAGTTTTCTCACATATTGGCTGTAATACATCTGATATTAAATCCAGAAATTTATTACCAATGATTTTTGTACTCAAGTTAAATCCAGGGCTTGTATTGGGTACAATTTTCGGAAAAAGCTTATTGGATATTTTATATTGTATGTATAAAAAATATGCCTATAGTAAAAGTAGTTCAAACATATTACAGTCCTTGACCCCATGAGGTGCCTAATTCCATAACGGCCGCTTTTTTCGAGAACCGAAGACGGCCGTTATGGAATCAATGAAGTACGAAATTTATCTAGGATTATTAACATCATTGAAACATTTTTAAAGAACAATGTTTGTGAAATAGTCCAGGGGTTTGGTTATAAGGCCTGACTTTCTGACCATTGTAAGGTCAGGTCAGTTTTTTTGCAATAAAGGCAAGTCACTTATTTTGTATATAGCTCAAGTCATTTTTGGACTAAAGTTAATTCAGGTTTTGGCTGTATTTTCGACTAAATCATATTTTTGATCATTTATTTTGAACTTGAAGAAAATACTTTATTATAAGTTATAAGGCCAAGGCATGAAAAACTGACTCGACTTTATAACCACCCAGAATATTAAGTTCTTATTCAGCAGTCGACAGCCCTTCCACACTTTTTTTGAGACTGAAAGCGGGGCTATCAACTATGATTCCACAGCAATAAAAAGATATATAAAAATATGCACAAAAATACGTAATTATACAACTAAATTTATTGATTTCTTTTGATTGTCCGACATTATTGCCGGTAGCTACGCCAAAGCAGCAGCTTTCAACCGTACCATCGATTGGGCCCACTACGAGTCAAACATCGCCAACAAGGATCTGGTCGCCGACTTCAAGGTCATTACCCTTAATTGTTTTTTTTTTGTTAAAATTCAAACGACATTTTGTAAAACGTTTCGCATTTATTTCATTTCGCACAATGTGCAGATGCGTGAAATAAGCGAGTTTTTTTATTTGTTTGTTTGTGATAGACCAATTTAATTTAATTTCTCATCTCCCCATTCCTGGAAAACGGTAACCTGTTGGACCAAAAACTCTTTTTATTTTAACAATAATAATTAATCTCTCAAAAACTCTTAGACAGATGTTCTTTTATGTTATCTTCACACTTCCGTAGGGGGCGTAAAATCTGTCGAGATAAAATACATTTTTTTTCTAAAAGTAGGCCACCTGTACACATGGCTGGGACCAAAATCTGTCACGATAAGAGGTGTCAAGATAATAGATGAACACGTGTTCATTTANTTGATGATATATCTAGAAAATAAAGATTTAAATATCTTCAATTTGTAATAAATTAGTACATAAAAATCATATAGATTAACAGTTGATTAACTATATACTGTAACTACACCACCTGCGCAGTTATCTGGCCGACATTTTCGCCGAAAAAATGTTTTGTTACGTAATAATGGCCAGATAACTGCGCAGGGCGTAGGCGGAATGTCTGGAAAATTATCGACATAAGACGGCCAGATAACAGCACGAGCGGGTAATTGCGCAATAACCTGTTGTTATTATCCAATTAGAATCCGGCCAGATAACAGCACGAGCGGGAAATTGCGCAATACCTTGTTGTTATTATCAAATGAGAGCCCGGCCAGATAACAGCACGAGCGGGGAATTTCGCCATACCCTGTTGTTATTATCTATTGAGTCTTATTACTTATTGTTTAATCTAAGTTAATTGAACTAACAAACCTTATAAATAGGTACTAAATTAGTATGATATTATATCATATCTTGGAGAGAAAAAGTAACCAATTGACGTATAATTATGAATTTGCGTTAAATGAGTCATCGTTTGATTTTCTGATGAAGTTCAACCCATTTCTCAAAGTGACCAGATAAACCCGCAGTGTGCGGGCGGGTGAGACGCAAAAATAGTAAACCCACCGTGAGTGTAGTTATTAGATTAAAAATACAAGTATAATTTATTTTTAAAATTATATTTTTTTTTTTGCAATTACAAATCGAGTTAAAATTTGTTTGTTTTTTTCAAAAAATTTCGGCCAGATAACTGCGCAGTGCGTAGGCGAAATAGCGGGAAAATTTTTCTTCAAAATTCCGGCCAGATAACGGCACGAGCGGGAATGTCGGCCAGATAACTGCTGACCAGATAACTGCGCAGGTGGTGTATATAGATTTAGTCATAAAAAAATGAATTATCTTCAATTTATCATGATCAAGTCTCTTCGAATGGAATTATTAATATTTCTTAGGCTAAATTTGAAGCAACCGAAATCCCAGTCCCATCTGATGAAGGCAAAACTGCTGAATTGGAAGCCCGTGCCGCCTCAGACGAAGTCGCTGTCGCCGATTATATCACGAAAGTCGACGGACAAATCGATGCCGCCTCTATCACTCTTAACAATATCAAAGCACTTCCACCATTCGGTTTGAACCAAATTTTTTTTTTGGTTGTTTTATAATTGACTAACCCCGTTTAGAACAAATGACACAACAAGATATCTTATTCTGGTTCCCACAATTGTGCAAAAATCAAGAATGGGTTGCTGGTACCGAAAACGTGCCGATGGCCTATGTTGGTGGTGCTCAATTTAACGAGACCGGCTGGTTTGAACACGGTGGTACCCACAAGTCCTGGTTTGACCGACAAAAGGAGGTATGTTCTAGATATGTTTTTTGGGATAGTATGAATTGGTTAAGCTGAATTAATTATAATATGAATAAAGGAGAATATGAAGAAAAAAGTATTTGTTCCGGCAACATATTACATCTTCTTTGGAAACAAACATCTTGAGAAAATGACAACAGTTAATACACCTAGTTGTCATTTTTTTCATTAAAAATGTAATTTGTCGACAAAACTTCGACAAGTTCCCATTTATTCATAGTATAAGTTATTAAGTATGTACTTTGTTCCAATTAAAATTGCCAGTTTAAGTGATTCATGTAGCATACTATTATCTTTATAGCGTAACGGCGATGAGGAATGGCGTATCAACGAAAATCAATTCCCAGACGGAAAATATCCCGACTTCTTTTCCCGATTCCCAACTGAAGACTTCAAGGTATGTCCGAGTTACCTTTTTGTCTAGAAATGTTGTCTTTTTACATTTTTTTTCTACAGAAAAATTCCATGCGCTTTTCCCCACTTAAGTCAAGTATTATTTTTAATATGCATATGCGCCCTGAGAGTTAAACGCATATTTTTTTCAGGAATCATTTGCGTTGGCCGACCCACTTATCCAATGGGAACAAATCGCTCACCATCCCGACTTTGACGCTAATGTCAACGCTATTCAAGCTGCGGAAGGTGTTGCACCTGGACTCCGCGCTTAAAAAACGCACCCTCTTTACCGCCATCATACGAATGAAACGTCAACATCAAACAAAAAAAAAACCATTAATTTATTTATTTCTGTCCGATTTGTCCGGATAGTAAACAAAAACTTACCATTTCGGCTTTGAATTTATTCCCTAGGATAAATATAGGTATTCTGCGAATAAAATAATAAGTTCAATTTCACCCGTGTTTCGCCCTACTTGATGCCTGTTCTTTTTTTTAATTTTGACAAAAAAATTCCATCTTCTATTTTATTTTGTAATTGTAGGGACAACGTGTTTATGAAAAAATATATTATTCCAAGAAATTATTTTAGCTTACTGGAAACATCCAAGTCAACCAACAGTTCGAAAATGTTTTCGAAAAGTAAAAATATGCCTTGGAAAATTTATTTTTTCATCAATTATTTATTTTAAAATTTAGGAAACAAATTTGGCAAGATACAATCTTTGTTTTACGAATACATGTGTCCGCTTTTTTCGTAAACCAAAAAATGTATCTTTCCAAAATATTTTTTGTTTCCTAAATTTTGAGTAAATAACAGCAATCGAGCAGTTATGTGAGCGCAGTGTGTTTTTGACATGTCGGAAAGTCATTTGAAAGAATCGTGAGAAAATCTCACGATGTTCGATAAAAGTGGAATGTGCGATAAAATTATTTTAGGCATTTAAATTAGGATCCTAAATATGTGCCGACAGTTCAAGATTCTTGAATCAAGAACGGGACCAAAAACTTCGGAAAAATTGTTGTAACATCCTTAGAGATGATTAGTACAGTCCTTACTCCTTTTTGGGACGTTTTCGGTTCTCGAAAAGAGCGTCCCAAAAATGAGTAAGGACTGT
>SCLG01000371.1:109496-144854 GCA_004367875.1 Oikopleura albicans
TCGCATGTGATTTTAACGCTTTTAAAACAGGTCGCTGACTGTAGTTACATGTAATCAAAATTTAGCGTTGGATATGAGCGAAGTCGACGTGGCCAAGTCGCTTTCCGAGGGTGGCGAGAGTGCCGAAGCCGCCGTTCTCGAGCTCGAAAAGCGCATTACCGACGCGTTCCTCGTTTTTGACACCCAAGAAAACAAGCAGGTCGATGTTCGCGAGCTGGGCACAGTTATTCGCTCGCTGGGCCTGTGTCCCACCGAGGCCGAAGTAAACGAGATTATCGGCGAAACGGAAGATGAGACGGCGACGGGTTATGTACGCCTCGATCGCCTTCTGCCCGTTATGACAAAAGGTAGTTTGAAAATTACTAGACACCAAAATTGAAATCGAGATACCGTAAATGAGCGACAAAAAATGGACACAATTTTTACAACCAATAGACACATGTTGCGGCTTTTATGAGCGTCCAAAAGTAATGGTACTTAGACCGGTAATTTCCCGTAGTAAATTGTATTTGTTTCTTGGACTCTTATAAAAGCCAAAATATTTTTCTATTGGTTGACAAAAAGTTTGTAGTATGGACCATTGCTCCAAACTTAGAGCATCTTAATATCAATGTTTGGTGCCTACTAATTTTCAAACTACCAAAGTTCTGCTCGAGAAAAAATTCCGCTCACAGCCGGAGCCCGTACTTCTTCAGGCATTTGAAACTCTTGATGTTGACAAGAAAGGCTACCTATTGCCCGGTAAGTTGACAACAATTAATGTAGACTAAACTCGATTTGAAACCACTTGACAATAAACAGGGGTGGTTTGTTATAAGGTCAGCCATTTTGACCGTTATAAGGTCAAGTTTTGTTGATCCATTTAGGGTCAAGTCGGTGTTTAGACCTTGGCCTTATAGTCCTTACTTACACAACGGACGTTTTTGGTTCCCGACAAATGCGACCGTTATAGAATAAACGGCCGTTAGGGGAGTATGGCTGTTTGTGCCACGATTAGTTTTCCTTTGTTTGTATGTCTAACAAATTACGACGTTTTTTGTTTAATGCAAATGTTTATTATAATTAACTCAATCACCTCCACTTAATAAGTACTTTTAGAGGATATTAGCAAATATTTTAAAGAAGAAGGCGAGCCATTTTTACAAGAAGAACTTGAAGAATTTTTATCAGCTGCAGTCGATCCAAATAAAGGCAAAATATTTTATAAAGGAAATGGTTTCATTTCAAATCGGGCGTGATGCGCCGTTAGAATAGTGTTCAACAATAGTGTTTAAGGAAATAGTTTGTATGACGGGTTTTTTAAGAGGTCTCAAACTTTTAAGAGGTACAACTTTTCACAATGATAGAGTTATCGGATTAAATTTTTTTGTTGCATCTGAAAGCTAGATATAGGGCATGTTCCCAAAATGGAGGAATTGCTTTTAGTTAAACCTTTATCCGCCCATAAATCACCGGACAAAACCTAAAATACCGTTTTGTTGAGACACAGAAGGTTTTAGTTTATGAACCTTGGCTCACTAGGCAAATAACAGTCAGTTAAAACCTTCTCCAGAAACCGATATTTAAAGTTTTGCGGACAAAGGCCTAACTAAAAAAACTGCTCCATTTTGGGCAAATGCCCTATATTTAGCTTTCAGATGCAAAAAGAAAAATATTTTAATCCGATAACTCTATCATAGTGAAAAGTTGTACACAAGTTTGAGACCCCTTAAAAAGGCCATCTATTCATGATTCATTATTTCGAATCGATGATGTTTTATAAACAAATAACGGCTGTAAAACTGTAAACGTCACGTCAAATATCCGGAAGCGCGTTAACTGTCGCGGTCATGTCAAAATCACGGTGAAAATAATGCCCACCAATGCCTGTTTTTTTTTTAATATGGCCCTAATTTCTTATTACTAACAGCTCTTATTCGTATTCAAACGTTTGATTTCAACTTTAGTTAAAATTAAACCAATAACAAGATTATGTGGCTCTTCTTGCCGTCGACGATGCCGGACTTTGACATTGAAAATATTGACGAATTATATATTTTTTAACTACAATAAACTGTTTATTTTTGTACTTTGTGATTATTTTTATTTCGACATCGAAATATTAATCTATAATTATTAATGTCATAATGTTGTTGTAGCATTTCGAAGTCGATGGAGAGCGAAGCAAAGAAGTTAACAGATGAAGGCTCGTTTGTTTGGGCAAAACTGTCAGGTGACCAATTTGTAATTAATTATTATTTTTTTAACGAGTATTTATTCTGCCCGAATGCTGACTGGGTGCTTTTTTATAAGTAAACCTCAGGAATTGAAAACAATAAAAACTATATGTAACACGGTAATAAAAACTATATAACTACTATTTCGCAGTTTCGAAACAAACCCACGACTGTTTAAGGGTTGAACAATTTTTGAACAAACTCGACAGTTTCTATAGAAAATTGTCTTTTGAAAATTCATAGCTCGGATTTTATAAGCCTCCCGTAGACGCAATAGTTGAAAAATGTCGTCATTGTATGTTTAGATAAATGTTAAATATATATTCAGGTCATCCGTATTGGCCCGGTCAAGTGGTTAACCCCGATGGAACCGGTTTGAAGCCACGTCAAGGTTCCGTCATCGTCAAATTCTTTGCCTCGAATGATTACGCACAAGTGAAGCCTGATCAACTAAAGGAATATAAAACTGGAACACCACAGAGTTCGAAAAAACAACGAAAGGTAGAAAAGTAATTCTAACGCGCCGAATACTTTGGGCCAATGTAAGACCGAGACATTTTATTGCAGTTAGAACACGGCAGTTGTTTTAATCATTTCAAATAAATAAGAGGGCTGTCATGATGTTTTTTATCCTGACCAGAGGTCGGAAAATATTAAAAACAAGTGGACCCAACCCAACCCAAATGGACCCGTTTTCGACCCAAATGGACCCGAAAATAGGGTAAATTTCAGCACATTCGGGTCCAAAAGTGTCGACCTCATTATTAATGACCTTTTAACCACCAGTCGTAATTTTTAATATTAAGATGCTATCAAAAGCGATTCGACACATTGAGCGCGCAATAAAGGGCGACAAGGTGGAGTCCGATGTGGAAGAAAAAGAGCCGGCGGAAAAGAAGCGGAAACAGGACAGCAGCTCATCATCAACTCCCCAACGCTCCGCCACACCTCCCCGCCGCAAAGACGCCACACCAAAAAAGTCGGGCACACCCATACGCGCCAAAGTGCCTAAGGTCGTTTGCAGATTAGTGAGAACAAAAAATGTTCGTCAATCCATATCAAAATTGATTGGGTTGTTGGCTATTGTATCCGTCGAAAACAAACTCCGATTTCCAAATGAAAATACCTAGTTTAATAACTGGGGTGGTTAGTTATAAGGTCAGCCATTTTGAGTCAGTCAATTTTTGACCGTTATAAGGTCAAGTTAGTTTTTTTTCACTTAGGTTAAATCATTTTTTTCAACATAAATCATGTCTTTTTTGGTTTTTTTTTATGAAGACCCCCTGATATAAAATATAAGGTCAAGTCAGTTTTGCCCAGCCGATCTTGCGTAAAATTGCTTCATTTTATCCCAATTTTTGTTTTACTAATTTTCAAACGACCGAAGATTAAATCGCTCAAGCCCCTTAAACGACAGAATTCGAACGTATCGTCAACGTCGAATGCGAACTCAACGGCGTCAAATGAAGAGTCGGAATCGGAGACAAACTCGCGCCACAATTCCGAGCCGGCCGGTTCCGAGCCGGAAAATGGCGGCAAGGTAACACCCAATGAGCATCGCCCTGTCAAAAAGCGATCAATCAAAGAAAATGGCAAAGCGCCGCGATATAGTTCGCCAAAAACTAATGAAACCTCGAAGTCCAAGCCGATTGCGCCCGGCGAAAGTGCAACCTCCCCCTATAACCGCGTCAGGCCGAGTGTGCTGACCGAGGTTAAACCAGCCGACTCATCGACCAGTCTCACCCAACTGATCGAATGTCTCCCGGCAACGGAGGAAAAAATTGGATTTATTGGCTGCGGAATTATGGTCGGCGTTTTACACGTATACACAAATTAACCCCAATACGGATGCTATTTTGCGAATCGAAAACGTCCGTATTGGAAGTAAGCACGGTATATGTACCTGAGACGAAAGTCCAATTCTGGGATATAAAAGGGAAATAAGGGGGACTTTGAGTCAAAATGTCAAAGCGTCAGGGAATTGGACTATTTTTTAAGTTTCCATAAGTTTATATCGTCAATGAATTTTTATGTCTGACGGTTTTTTTATCCGCGACCTTATAACTACGCCTATTTGTAAGATAAACGTGGGAAAACGCTGATTGAAGGCGCTCCAATGGCGATGAATTTAATCCGAACTGGTCATGATGTATCCGTTTGGAATCGAACAATTGAAAAAACGAAACCCATCGCAGAAATGGGCGCAAAAGTCTACGAAACAAAACGACAAATCATTGAAAATTGTGATATTGTTTTCGCCATTAGGGATAAAAACCAAAACGAAATCATTCTGTTTACTTTTTATACATACAGTTTTATTTACTTATTTACAGTTGATAAATCCAGAATTCAACATGCTTTGCTCAAGTGAAATGGGCAGTAGGTTGACGGTATTGGACTATTTTTTTCTGCTGATAGAAACGAAAATTACGCATGGAATTGTCAGAAAGGTACATTCGGTAAAAACACGTCAAAAACCGGAAATTTTCAGTTTGACAAATACTTGACGACAGATTTTTTTGATGCTTTAAAGGCTGTTGGACCATAAGTTATGGTCCTAATTTTAAAGATTTTTTAGGATGGTTCTTAGGAGCTTATAACTTATAAGGACCAAGTGGTATGTAATACATACTTTGTATGAATATATCATATCTTATTTATCAAACTAGGATGTATTTATTTATAATTAGAATGGATACCGGGAAATTTTGAAATATATACACGGGCTTAGTTATAACTTCATAGGACTATAGTCCTAACCTTATTACTTATAAAGACCTTATACACTTAAGACCTTAACTTATAAGTTTTGAGGTCGTTATAAGTTATAAGATCAGGACCTTATAAGTTATAACTAACCCCTCAAAGTATATATTTCAAAATTTCCCGGTATCCATCCTAATTATAAATATATACATCCTAGTTAGATAAATAAGATAAGATAGAATCATACATAGTATGTATTACATACCAAGGCCTTATCTGTAGTATGTTTTTTATCCCTACTTATAGCTTGTGTATCCGACCCGAAAGCAGCGCGCGACGTTGTGTTTGGACCCGACGGTATTTTAAAATATATTAACGAAAAGAAGTCTTATGTGGACATGTCAACGGTTGATCCAGAAACAACAATAGGTAACGTCTTTGTTGTTTTAAGGCCGAAATTTAATTTGCTTCTCAGGACGGTTTTTTAAGGTGTTTCAAATTTGTGCGCACTTTTTCTATATGAAATAATTGTCCAAAAATATGTTGTTTTTGTTTTGCAACGAGTTGCTAAAAATTTATTTTGTGTTTATAATGGAGCACTTTTTTCCGATTAGGTCTTTTTCGGTGTGCCGTCTAGGGTTGACATAAAATGTTTAGGGGCTGTAACTTTTCTTAAACTTCTCTTTAAGCGATTGGCAATGCGATTAAGGAAAAGGGTGGTAGATTTTTGGAAGCGCCCGTTTCTGGATCAAAAAAGCCGGCCGAAGCAGGCGAGGTAAATAAATTATAATGTTTATTTTGGTAACAATAACAGTCCACATATTTAGTTGATTATAATCTGCGCCGGAGACCGCTCTTTATACGTCGATTGTTACACATGTTTCGAGGCCATGTCAAAAAAGTGGTTTTTCATGGGTGAAGTCGGAGCAGCCGCAAAAATGAAGGTAGACATGACTTAACTCTTAGGCGTCATACTTCACTAATTTCGCAGTTTTGACTGTGAATAGACTGAGTGCAAATAAATAACCAGTTTATTTAGCTGGTCGTTAATTCCATTATGGGCGCCCAAATGGTGGCGTTATCGGAAGGCATGGCACTTGCCGAAAAATGCGATTTAGATCAGGTTACGCTTCTTGAGTTAGAGTTTCAAAAAGTTGATTTAATCGTACTGGCTGTGGTACACAGCTTCTACAAAGCTTAACCGTTGTTTACCGTTCCAGCAGTGAGCGCTTGGGCAAGTTCATTTGCACAACCCANACTCTTAGGCGTCATACTTAACTCTTAGGCGTCATACTCTTAGGCGTCATACTTAACTCTTAGGCGTCATACACTAATTTCGCAGTTTTGACTGTGAATAGACTGAGTGCAAATAAATAACCAGTTTATTTAGCTAGTCGTTAATTCCATCATGGGCGCCCAAATGGTGGCGTTATCGGAAGGCATGGCACTTGCCGAAAAATGCGATTTAGATCAGGTTACGCTTCTTGAGTTAGAGTTTCAAAAAGTTGATTTAATCGTACTGGCTGTGGTACACAGCTTCTACAACGCTTAACCGTTGTTTACCGTTCCAGCAGTGAGTGCTTGGGCAAGTTCATTTGCACAACCCATACATATATCAAATCTTTTGTAAATTTTACGTTCATATGTTGAAACTCTGTAAAAGATTTTATCGCTAGGCGCACTATGTTCGCCTCTTGTAACTGGCAAGGGTTCAGCTATTTTGGAGTCCAACTTTCCGCCTCATTTCCCGCTAAAACATCAACAGGAGCGGTCCATATCCTTTTATCACCATAAAAATACATCGGGCCAATCAGAGGTCGGCACATTCGATGTTTTTCCTACCCGACCCGACCCGGAAACCGCGGGTAAAACACGGACTCGGGTAGGATATCGGGTCGGCTACCCGAGTGCCGACCTCTGGGGCCAATCGCCTCGGGGAGAGGGTTAACATAAGAAAATTTTTAATACTTTATAACCAACCCCCTACAGGGGGGTATTGTACATACAATATATGGATCTATAATATAGAAAGACCTTAGGTTGGCGTTGGAATTATCCGAAAGTGTTTCACAAAGTATGCCGAGCGTTTCGTCGGCTAACGAGCTATATAAACGCGCCATGTGCGCCAATATGGGCGACCGGGACATGGCCTCTGTTTACCATGTTATTAATGAACCAACAAATCGACTCAGTGATCAATTGTGATACCCACCCGGTATTTTTTTTGTGTGTTTTTGTTTCCCAATTGCAAATCGCCTTTCCTCAAAACCCAGCTTCTGTTCATACCCCTTTCTCTTTGGAAACAAAAAACAAAACAGACAACAACAAACAATACTGTCGAATGTCCACAATTACAATTTTAAAACAAACCAAAATTTATTATGCTGAGTTTTAGTTAAATTTAGTTTGAACTTTAATTATATTAACTTTATCAGATTCTAACACGACATCCAACTTGTCAATATGTTGATATCTCATGGTCGACTGCTCTTTATTTCGTCAACATTTTTTGTTTTTGTTGACTAATAAGGGCATATATGCCAGGGTTGCACATTTTTTTATCCTTAGATTTTTGGAGTGGAACTAGGCTGTCCCAAGCCTATGAGTCAGGCCAGGAAAAAACTTATTACTCGACCATGTTCGTAAAAAAACAAACAAAATATGTGGGTCGAAAAGTACAGTCCTTATTTCTTTTTCGGACGTTTTCGGTTCTCGGAAATGGAGCATCGTCACAAAAAGAGTCATTTTTTTTTATTATAATGGCCCCATTTTGGCCGAAAAAGGAGCGCCCGAAAAAGGGGATCGTGTCTGGCACGATTATAATTATGCTGGTAAAAGTAATAACATAGCGTTTTAATATGGCATATAGTATGAATAAAGAGTATACAGTCCTTACTTTCAATTGAGAGTATTTACGGACGCACTAAATACGGACGCTTTTTGTGAAAAATGTCCCCAAAACACTCGAAAAATAGACACTTCAACCCCATACGGACGCTATTTTCGCGAATCAAAANTCTTTTTCGGACGTTTTCGGTTCTCGGAAATGGAGCATCGTCACAAAAAGAGTCATTTTTTTATTATAATGGCCCCATTTTGGCCGAAAAAGGAGCGCCCGAAAAAGGGGATCGTGTCTGGCACGATTATAATTATGCTGGTAAAAATGAAAAGAAAAGTTCCGGACACCCTACCCCGGACGCTATTTTCGCGAATCAAAAAGGTCTGTATTGGAAGTAAGGATTGTATGATGAAATGCGAATTGGTCTAACTTGTCTCGGTCAATTGCACCTTTTTCGAATTAGATCTTCAACATGAATATGTGTCTAAGTCAAATCCGTTAAAAACAAGCAAGTTCATGCTAGACATTATTTATACTTTATACTCATCGGGGCCAGTCTGTCGCTAAAATTCAATGTGTTTTTTTTCTTAGAGAAATTATCGCTTAAAAACACTTGGGACAGCCTAGATCCAGCCGCTTTGAAAGCATTTTGGGCCAATTATTTTCCCCATTTTGCACCGAGTTTTATTTTTGTCTTTACCCTTTTGAGAAATCCCTATCTATCCCGACTTGATTTCAGTCAGCGAGTAAAATTTGTTTTTGTGCAACTCTGGGTATGTGCTATCGGTCATTTTCGAATTCGAAAATTGATTTTTTTTTCTCGCCCGATTTAGAGGTCGATGTTTTTAGGGACAAATTGGTAATTATTTGGGGCAGCATTGTGATTTAATGTAATTTAGTGGGATATCTACGAAAACAACATTGGCTTATTAACTCGTAGATCTATTTTGGACAAACTATTCCTCATTTTTGGAAACAAAAAATCTTTTCAAGACTTGATTAGTATTTTTTTATCTGCACCTTAAAAAATCCAAATAATATACATGTATTTATCTTTCCTAACGAAAATTTGTGCCGAAGGGGCTCCAATTAGCTCCTACGAGTTAAGCGATAAGACCGATGATTGTTCTATTATATTGTTTTTTCTCAGGCTTTGTAAGACCGAAACGGTGCCCTGCCATGTACGTGTTTCGAATTTTGTATTATATTTCTTGGCATCACACAAGAGTGTCACCCGCTATCAGCCAGAATTTTTTTTTTGTGAAATAAAAAAATATATAGATTTTTTTTTTAAATTAAATTTGCAAGTTTTTCGAGACCTACCATATTCGTATGCAAATAAGCATACTGTTTTCTTTTTAACACGAAGTTATTTTATTGGTGGTTTTTAACCCGACATGTTACATACGTATTTTTCCACGTATAAAAAAAATAAATTCGGCAGTAACTTAACGCTAGCGATTTTTCAATTTCCAAACGGATGTACCGGAAACAGACGGTTAAATTCTCAAAATGCTTATATCCGGAACATGTGGTGAAAAATATAGTAAACCAGATTTTCCAGTATATTCGGTGGGAAATTAAAAATATCTTCTGTTTGGTGCCAAATTTAAACCTCTGTATACAGTATAAGTCTTGAGTCTTCAAGTCTTGAGTCGGGTTATAAAACTAATTAAGGGTGGTCTGCTCGATTTGTTTACAATTCAGCATGATTTTTTTATTACACTGCATTGAATACATATAGTTCTCTTCAGATTATCTGTAAAGGTTTAGTGAAAGAGTTCAAGTGCAAAAAAATAAGTTAATCCACGAATTCTAGAAATTTTGANGTACGTGTTTCGAATTTTGTATTATATTTCTTGGCATCACACAAGAGTGTCACCCGCTATCAGCCAGAATTTTTTTTTTGTGAAATAAAAAAAATATATAGATTTTTTTTAATTAAATTTGCAAGTTTTTCGAGACCTACCATATTCGTATGCAAATAAGCATACTGTTTTCTTTTTAACACGAAGTTATTTTTATTCCATATTGGTGGTTTTTAACCCGACATGTTACATACGTATTTTTCCACGTATAAAAAAAATAAATTCGGCAGTTACTTAACGCTAGCGATTTTTCAATTCCCAAAAGGATGTACCGAAAACAGACGGTTAAATTCTCGAAATGAACATGTGGTGAAAATATAGTAAACCAGGTTTTCCAGTATATTCGGTGGGAAATTAAAAATATCTTCTGTTTGGTGCCAAATTTAGACCTCTGTATACTTGAGTCGGGTTATAAAACTAATTAGGCGTTATTCATTTTGAATTTTTCATAAATTCAAACAATTTTTTAATTTGATATTTCATCAAAAAAAAAAATCCCCTTTTCAATTCCAAATAACACCCAACAAGGGGATTTTTGACTGTCGGGTTTACGTCAAAATACATTATACGACTTTATAAATAACAAGCTGATGTTGTGCTTTACCGTACATGTCGTGATTATAAAGCAATTTGCTGGATTTTTATAATCACCTTTTTATATGTACTGAACGAAAAGTCGCCGTTTCAACGATTTCCTTGCGCCACACTGCCTAAAATATCTAATCACTTCGTTGTTGCCAATTTCATCCCCTGTTGTCGAAAAACACCGGAAATACATAAATTACGTTATTTTTTTTCTTATCAAACCCTTATGGTGAGCGGTTGTTCTTATAAGGGTTAAACGGTATAACTTATACCGTTACTAATAAGATATACTTTTCTTATTTTCCTGTATGGTTAAACTGTTACATTAGCTCGTTAATTACAGGGGGTCTGACTTTAATTTAATGGCTTCCGTATAAGTTACAGTACTTACTCCCAATAGGGACGTTTTTGTTTACCTAAAATAGCCTCCGTATTGTGGTGAATTGTCCTAAAGTTTCGCAAAAACCGTCCCTATTGGGAGTGAAGACTGTGTAACAACATCCATATTTTAACTCATATTTGATCAGCAAATCATATTTTTTCAATTTGTTACAATGTTTTTAACTTATAGAAAATGGATACGGTTGAAAAGCGTGTGGCCGGCACCCCCTTAAATGCTCGTGATGAGCAACGGTTGCGTAACCATCAACTTCGTATGATGCGCCGAGCTTGGCTTACGGACATGCAGGTGTCGCCCCGCGAGCCCCTTTGGCCGGCCAATGATATTTACTTTGGCAAGCCAAAAATCCTGCGCTGGAGCTTTAACTTCCACAACTACTGGAAGCTGCTCAGTGACAAACTCTTTTTGCCCAAAGGCGTCCGCCCATTTTATCACTTTTCATTTTTGGATGAATTGATGTATGGAAGGTATGTAATACAAACTATGTATGGTACTCCAACGTTTTCATGAGATTTCTGACTAGTTAAAACCCTACTCTTGGACTTTTTTTATTTGTATAATAATCTATTGGTTGACGCTTTTTTGTCAAACCTTGTCAATATACATACAATTTGTGGCATTGTTTGACAAAAAAGCGTCAACCAATAGATATTATACGATAAAAAAGTCCAAGAGTAGGGTTTTAACTTTTCAGTAATCTGTACATATAAACAACACTTTTCTAATACATTGATACCAAAATCAAATTTTAAAGGTTCACTTCAAATAATCCAAAAAAGTTCTAGACAGAGAACGTGAAATTGATTACAAAAAATATCAACTTGACAAACATTTATTTATTAAGTTTATTTGTAACAGATATTTCGACATTTTCTTGTCATCATCAGTGTTTTCCCGTTTGTTTAAAACGAGACTGAAGTCTTAGTCTTACTTTAAACAAACTGAAAAACACTGATGATGACGATTAAATGTCGAAATATTTGTTAACGACTAAACTCAACAAATAATCGAAAATTACTTAATCCTAAAAAAATGATAAAAATTTGTTTAGGGTGCAAAATACACCAAAACTTGCTGTATGGGGTATGTTCCGCGCCCTCCGCTATATTGTCTGGATTGCACCCTGGTGGTTCGTCTTCAAGACGTTAAAGGAAGAAATTTGCCTTGACAAGTACCCGACCGCTTACGGCTGCTTTCCGCATATGAACCGTAGCATGGTTCAGGCGGCCGATCTCGAACACTTTCCCAGCGATAAAACATTTACCACCCGCCTACGAAATGTCGAGTGGGGTCACGATTACATTAACCTTAAAGAGTTCACACCACGAATGAACCCTAACGCCGAAACTTTCCCGGCTGGTACGAGAATGAATTGGCTCACATGGCAGGTAAAAATTGGCTCTTTTTTCCGCATACCCCAAATGTTACGTTATCGACCATAACTTATGGTCCGACTTAACTTGTGCTTGAAGATACAGTAGAATTTGAGTTCTATTACATACATTATCTCAAATTAACCCCATGCGGGACGCTAATCCCATAACGGCCACTTTTTTCAAGAAGCGAAAACGGCCGTTATGGGAGTACACGAACTATATTCCGAATTACCGGGTGATGACCCTATTTAATGTTGTGTAGGGCAAACGATATTTTGTGGGCCCTAATATCTCGTAAAATTTGATCATGGTCTATTTTTTAAGGACGACTCTTTTCCCGAATTTTTTTTATTATCTTCGGCAATAAATTTATATATTTCAGCCAATCTATCCCGAGGACAACATTTTATTGAATGAAGATTATGGAAACGGACCAGGTATGACTCATTCTATTATTTANTTTCAAGAAACGAAAGCGGCCCTTATGGGAGAACACGAACTGTATTCCGAATTCCCGGGTCATGACCCTATTTAATGTTGTGTAGGGCAAACGATATTTTGTGGGCCCTAATATCTCGTAAAATTTGATCATGGTCTATTATTTAAGGGCGACTTTTTTTCCGATTTGTTTTTTATTATCATCGGCAATAAACTTATATATTTCAGCCAATCTATCCCGAGGACAACATTTTATTGAATGAAGATTATGGAAACGGACCAGGTATGACTCATTCTATTATTTACGTTTTCATCAGGCGTGTCTACTCATGCATGATTAATCACGTACGAGGTACTTGTGAGTTCTATTTCTACTCGCCTTTTTTCTGACTTTTTTTTTGAGATTATTTTTTTTTTCTTCAATGAACAGTGAAAATTATAAAATGTTTTTTTAAAGGCGGCCTTGGACCCATGACGGAAACATATCGACTCGTACACGCAACTAAACCTACTGGACTTTATAGTAAAATTGATCCAGATGAACCTCACGTGCCCGGTACCCGCTGGTTCCGTAGTCTTATCAGGTATTTGCTCCAACTTTTAACTTTTAATACATTTGTGTATTATTGGTACAGTTTGGTGACGCTTAATTTACGCTTTTTGTGAACAACTTGGTCATGAAGAGAGACATATATCAAGAGGAAATATTACAAGACATAGGACTGGACTGAACGGATTTTTCGTATTACTGACAGAGATTAAATGCAAACCCCACGACAAGGGTTCCCCCCCCAAAAAAAAACTAGCGGGAAAAGGAAAAAAATGACAAAACCGGAAAAGTATGTCTTTATATAGTTTGCTATATCAAACTGTAAACGCAACATGCGTGACTCATTATATTTCATGAATTTTGAATTCGTGAAATGAATCACTATTCCGTAAGGTAATATTGTTTACACCCTTAATCATTACACAAATATTAGACGAATTAATTCTCTGTTTTTTTCTCATGTCATTGAGACTTTTTCTAGGTGAAGGCTACACGGTGTAGTCCTTAAGGTCTGCGTTTTTATGACTATCGCGTTTTATTGGGAAAATCCTTTAAAAAAGTTTTAAGTGATTTTTTTGCAAGTAAAAAGTGTCCATTTTTGGACGTTTTTGAGATGTTAGTACCACCAAAAGCGTCATAATTGGGCAACATTATCTGTTTTGGTATAAATTGGGATACGGACTGTATCATTTTTGTTTTCAGATACGTTTTCAATAAAAACCAAGTGGACGAATACGACGAGGACAAGGCACGAATGTGGAGTGTTTGGCATGCAAAGGGTTCTTCCGCCTAATTCCAGACGGAAATTTCTGAATTTTTCACCTTTACTGAACCACACTATCCCCTTTTATCTCTAATATTTATTTTTTTGTTCGATAGAGCAAAAGCGTTCAATGTATTGATAGTAGCTAACATTTGTTTTTCTATTTTTAGGGTCGCCGCTTGTTAAGGCGGACCCCCCTAAGTAGGGCGATCATTCATCTCTGTAGAGATGAGTCAAAACCAGGTAAATGTTAGATCCAACTGTTGTTTTTTAACTTTTTTATTTACCGGTTACTTGTTTAGAGACAGGGAATACCCCATTCACAGGGAATACCCGGGCCACAGAGCCATCCTGGACAAGGTCATCCTGGACAGGTTTGTTTTTTAGTTAGAACTTCACCATTTTTATTCAAAATTAGAAGATTTATTTAAAGTGCACAATTTAGTAGGATATTTTTTATTTGAATTCACTCGTAGAATAGCGTCCAAAAGTGTCCAATATATACCCCATGCTTTAACCTACACCACCTACCTGCTTAAAGTAACGACCATTTTCCGCCAACGCACTATCTGCTTAAAGTAACAGTTCCGCGTATCTGCTTATATTAAACCCAAAAACGGAACAAAAAACTGTTACTTTAAGTATAGAAGTGTTACCTTAAGTAGGTAGTGCGTAGGCGGACAAATGACTGTTACTTAAAGCTGGTAAGTGGTGTATTTGTGATATTTTTTTAAATAAAAATGTTTTTATCTTTCTTATTTTTGTACAATATCTGTACTTGAAAAGTGAAGAAAAAACTAGCTAATAGAACTTGGATAAATAATAAGATAATAGACCCCTAATAATTTTTATTGGCGCGTGTTCAATCTAAAATCCGCGCATTTGATAGACAAAAACAAGTCTACTGTGTGGGGTAACTAGTTTGTTGGGTCGAAAAATAATACGATTCAGTCCATTAGAGGGCGCCATGTTCGAAGAGCTTGTAATCTTGCAAATCGATTACCATTAACATATTGGCCAATATTCTCGGCGCCCTCTAATGGACTGAATCGCGCTATTTTTCGAGCTGAAAAACTAGTTACGACACACGGTATACAATTGTCTAATATATCGTCATTTTTTTGGCGGCAACATTTTCTAATGCGGTGCATTTTAGCGACCTGCTAATCCAAGCATACCAGGCCAAACACAGTTAAATACGCCCGGCCACCCACACGCCCCTCCACACCAAGTTGTGACGCAGCCAGTTCCCGGAAGAACAATCCAATATTCGGCTAGTCATCAGGTTTTCTACGTGTCTTTTTTGTTACAACACCTAGCCAGTTATCTTAACAAGAATGCTCAAACAGTGTTAAGATAATTGGACAGGCCGTTCGGTAAGATAATTGGAAATTGTGCTCCGTTTTGGTCCAAAAAGTGCTAAAATGACCCAATCTTATCAAGATAACTGGCTAGGAGGTGGATTTTAAACTTTTTATACATCTCGGGAATTTTTTTTTATAAAAAATGGGATTTTTTGCGTATTTGATATTGTAAGCCTCTGGGTCATAGACAGTTAGATAGAAAATGCCGCCCTTTATCATTGATCTTGCATGTTTTATTTTTATTTTAAAGCGTTAAATTCTGAACTATTCTCAAATGCTACATGTTAACTACTAGGAAAAACTCTAAAACCGGTTGGCTTACTTCTCAAATTTGACCCCAGGAGTTAATTTTCTTCCCACCTAAATTCATCAATGGATTTCTACCCCGGGTGGACAACCGTCCATAAAGAATTGAAAATGGACAGTTATAACATCGGGAATAAATGGTTAATAGACAATGCTATGGACGGTAATTTTTGGTCTAAAATGGACGGTTAGTTGTGGACCCTGTCTATAAGACATAGAGTGACAATCTTGTACTGTTTTGTGTAGAACGTTGAAATAGCCTTCCATTCCGCTAGGAATACAAACGTGACTATCGTTTATATAATAGTGCACATTCCTTGATATAAAAAAGTGCGTACGTGTAGTTCTCCAATGATTATATATATGTAAAGTAGTAAAAAAGTAATAGTGAAAATTGCTTCTCCGCCTACTACTTGGTAGTCGTGCGCCACGGGATGGCGATATGAAAACCTTTTGCAATAACATTTATATGAATGGTATTTATATGATATAAATTATATCAAAGTAAAAAAGCTACGTTTATTGGTTTTTGGAGACGACATGTGAAAAGTGTATTTTTTTTTTCAGTTGGTTCACAGTGTCAACGAGTTATCAATTTTGTAAAGATAATTGGGTAGGCCGTTCGGTAAGATAATTGGAAATTGCGATGCGTTTCGATTCAACAAGTTTTAAGAGGACACAAACTCGTTAAGCTAACTGGCCAGGGGTGGATTTTAAGCCTTAATACATCCTCGGGGTATTTCATTAAAAAAGGGGATTTTTTGCTTTTGGATTTAATTGATATCGTACAGGAGGGTTCGTTATAAGGTCAGCCATTGGTGAAGTTATAACTGATAAGGTCAAGTCAGTTTTTTCAGACACTAAAATGTCAGGTTGGTTATAAGGTCAAGTCAGTTTTTTCAAAGTGCATTAAGGTCAAGTCAGTTTTTTAGACCTTGAATTTATAACCAACCCCCCTGTAAGCATCTTGGTGATAGAAAGTTAGATATAAGATGCCGTCGTTTAACATCATGTAAAAACGTTTATTTTTTAATTGCTTGTTTGAGTTTATTCGTTAACAGATATTCCGATATTTTTTCGTCATCTTCAGTGTTTCTAAAAACACTGATGATGTCAAAAAATGTTGAAATATATCTGTTAACGACAAAACTCAACAAGTAATTAGAAATGACTCAATCATATGATTTTTTTTTTCAGTTGGTTCACAATAATCCACAGTCGACGCCAGTGTCAACGAGTTATCATCCCCAGCCGAGAATGAGTGCTCCAGCTCACGGCTACCCAGCGAATCCTGCCATGCATCCATTTCCGAATCAGGTACGATTCCATTTTGTGTTGATGTTTTTTGTCATTTTTTTTTTTCGATTTAACCCCGTGTGTGCGCTTGAACTTCATACTATTGTTCGGTGACGATTTTAGGTGACTTTTGCATGACAGTTTTTTTTTCTTTGCTTTGTTTACCAGAATAATATGTGATTTATCAACTTTCATTAAGTCAACGATCGAATACATTACAGGTGGTGGTTATAAGGTCAGCTATTTGGGTTACAAAACGGCCGTGTTTTTTTTTTGATTTTTCGACCTCCAAGGCATCGTATGAATCGTTATCAAAATTTGTTGAATATGATTAAAGACGTAGACGTACGTGAGGCGGGTAAATTGGTCGAATTTTTGTCGACGAATTTTACTAAATAAAGACATGGACCTGCTTCAGGTTAATATGAATAAAGGACAGGTGCGTGTTTAGTTTGAAGGTGTAATTTGCCGACAAAAGTTCGACCGTTTCGCCTTTGTCCATATACTGCGTTTTACCGTGGGTCCGTCCACCACCTGTCCCTGTAAAAACTTTTCCTACAAACCAGATAAAACATGTTTAGTCTCTCCTTTAATACCAACGTATGTAGGGTGTTAAGGTAACATTAAAACCGTGGTTCATGCCGTTTTTTTAATTTAATGACTCAGGAGGATGAACATTCGAAGCAGCAGGAGAGTTATTATGTTTCGCATTATCAAAATCACAATCAAGTTATCGGTGGCCATTCTCGGTCAATTCCCATCAGCATTCGACCTAATCAAAATTATATTGTAAGACCAACCGTCACGTAACTGTTGTCATGTGTCTATGTTGAATTTGCGTGCCACAATTTTTGTTCTCATATTTTTTTTGTATTTGTTTGTCTTTCAATTGTAGGGGGTTAAGTTGTTGACGTATAGTATATTTAATCATGACCCCATATAACACATATAGGGGTAAGATAGCCAGTTTTTGCGCTTTAAGATCTTATACAGGGGGTCTGGTTATAAGGCCACAAGATGTGACCGTAATAAGGTCAAGTCATCCTTTTCGCACTAAGGTCAAGTCATTTTTTTTCTTGCACTAAGGTCAAGTCAAAATTTTTTTGGGAAAAAATATTTGAAATCATGTCTTTCTAGGCTTTTTTTGGAAGAAGACATGAACGTTTTTTCTATACTTGAAACATTCATAGTATGAATTTCATACGTCAGATACTGTGGCGTCTTATCTTGATTCGGAAATTTTTTCCCGAAGTAATGTTAATCGTACAGAGGGTTTAGTGATTCTAACGTTTCACCCTTTTACGGCGGGTTAAAGTTGAAGGATGGGTCATAACTGGAAGGGTAACTCACAAGGGTTGTTCACAAACTTCAACGCCAGTAACTATAACTTACTCTAAAAATCATGCATATTTCAAATAATTTCGTTTGAGATAAAATATACCAAATGAGCCCCTTCTAGAATTATCCAGTAATGTCTACTTGTTGTCATACAGGTAGCCAAGGCTACACAAATCACAAAAAAAGTGAATATATTATTTAGCGGGATTTCACCAATTTCAGTTTGTAGACAACACCTGAGATTTATCCGTAAGTGATGTTTAAACAGTAGGGTGCACTTAGTGCAGTAGTTTTTGAAAAAAGAAATAACTAATCGACCAGCGCGACAAGGGGTCAACTCGGTTACATTTGGGTTTTTATTCAAACTGGGGTGTAGTCGATAGAAAGGAAAACAATTTTCGCCAAAACCTTTAGGCTTAAGCCTTTCTTGATCTTGTCTCTAATACATCTGGTTATAGGTGCCCGAGCTTTTCGTCCACTGATATTTTTAACAAAAACGAGACCGGGAGTTGTTTTGAGAAACGTTATTTTGGAAGAAATATACCAATGGAGGAAAAATAACTTAAACGAAAAACTCTGGCACCCTAATTATGAACCTAACGTTTTTTTATCCTTCGTCTATGAAAATTTCAAAACTCAAGTACCCGTTCACCCGATCCCAACACTTATACATCCCCGCATAAAATTGTGTCTGCCCAAGAAACAAATATCAAATATCAAATTAGATTTATTGGGACTTAAAAAAGTAAACGTGACGCGTAAATTCATGCTCATTCACGAACTGACATAAATTTCAATTCACGTGTTAAAAATTTCCCTCTGGTCCTTTTTTATCACAAAAAATCGGACTTGAGCACACTGCTCAGCCTCACGTCATGACCAAAAGAGTCCCTTACGGGATTTAACCATTAAATTCATGAAAAAATTGCATGTTGTTTCAAAACATAAGTCGTTGCTTCGTTAAGTCACTATCGTTTTCATAAATGTTCATCTATTTTCCTCACTTGGTGGTCTGGTCTTTTTACAAGGACAAATGTAAATAACTTGTTTATGCAGGACATATTGCAAGGGGCAGTTTTTTATAGATATTTATTGATTAATGTGTATAAATGGAAAAATTGTTTCAGCAATTTAAAGTCAGTCATAACTTTCCGTTTTAAGCACACACTTATTAAATAAAAATAATTTGTATTATATTAGAGCGTCAAACCCGACATTGTATGAGACATAGTTGTAGAGAATAATTCAATTTAATATTCGAGTTTTATAACCGTTTATAAACGAGAAGGGGTTAAAATCAAAAATTCGGTATAGGACATCATAGGCTATGTCCCGCAAATTAGGATCTCAGGCCCATATGGTCACCTGTTCCCTTGCAGGTTCATTCAATGTTTATTTCCCCAAATGTTAAAAAATGAATTGAACCAAAGTCATGTAAAGAGCATGTCGAAATGCTCTCTTAAGTTTCAGTTTTTACCGGCTTTTGCCGGTGTGTCGCGATTAAAACCGAAAAAAATTCTTCAAATAATCTGCAAAAAGTTGTAACTACTTATTTGAAGATTTGTTTTCGATTTTAATCGCGACACACCGGCAACAGCCGGTAAAAAGTGACACTTAAATTAAAATCTGAACTCCACACTACTCTAGCTTAGCCAATTTACAGAAAACGGTCCACTTTATTTTTTTGGACTGAAAATTTATCGACCTTGTTTCAAGCCATTTTTAAAACAAATCAGCTTGTGCCTACGTGCTCGTTTTATAAAATTATTGTCTTGCTAATTTGACCATGCACCATGCTTTTTTTCTCTTTTTTNTTTTTTGGATGCGATTTTTGTTTTCTATATTAATTTGCGCGCTCAGATGCAAGGCCAACCTGGACGCGGACTGGCAATACAAAATCCAAGCTTTGGTATGAACAGACCTCAAACGATGCCACGACAACCGCACTATCCCCATCATGTAAGTTATACTTAGTAGCTTTCGGTAGTTAACGTCATAGCTAGCAAATTCCAACGAGTTTTTTTGTATTATAGAAAACAGAAGGTCTGAGTTTTGGCCGCTGTAAGGTCTTTCTTGAGATAGGGTGATCTTATATGGAAGCCCTTCTAGTTAACTAAAAATCTAACAACGGTTGGTTCAAAGGTCTGAGATTTGGTCTGTTATAAGCTTTTATGGTGGGTCGTTAGCAAGTTTGCTTCACTCTTATTTGGAAGCTACCTATGGTGACCATATGTATGGTCTTTCATGAGATTAAGGTCAAATCAAAAGCATGTTTTTTGAAAAAACAAACTCTAAAACCATGTCTCTTTTACGTTTTTTGGATCCCTGGTTCATAGCGCAAAACGGTCGGTGGTAAAAAAACAAATACTTCATTTGTCTTTAATTTAGCATATCTATGAATCGGAGATGACTGATAAAAAAAATACCAAAAGTCGGCAAATGTTTATCAAAATGCTTAGTTATATTTTTTATAGTCATTAAAATTTACGAGAGCATTGAATTAATTGCCAATTATCATTTTTTAAATTAAGTTTTATGGGAACGTGATTTCAATTAAAATTGTTTAATCAAAATTTTACTATTAAAGAGTATTTTTTTTTAAACATAATTCGGCTAAAGGTTTTTGTCGAGCGAAAAAATGGCTACACAATATCACCGTGTAAGAGATATTTTGTATTTTAAAGCGCAAATAGCGCGTATTTATTTTTATTAGAACTTAGACCACTTTTTTATAAACAAGAATTGAAAATACGCCGCCCGATATGATCTGCAAAATAATTTTGAATTATCAAATAATTTCAATTATCTCAAGTTAAAATATATAGAATAGATCAACGGCTTATTGACATTGAGTTATCTAGGACCTTAATTTGTCACTTTCACCAATTTTTTGTACGTGACCGCTCAGCGAGAGCAAACATTCAGAAGTAGTAAAACGCGTAGATAAACTCCCTACGTTTGCGAAAAACAGATATAAAATCCGGTCGATTTACAAAATATAAGCTTTTTATCAATAACGGCGTAATTTCCTTGATTAAAGTCAGGAATATAGCCTGAAAGGTACTTAACCAATTTTTTAGTAAAACAATCTTGTTTAAATGCAATATTGAGAATCCGATCGATTGTAGGGATTATTTCCGGGCCATTTAGGCCGGCATAATTGTTATGAATAAACGGTAAATACTAGATACTATCTAGGGCTATTTTTTGCAGGGTCTCATTTTAATCATACGAAAATTTTCCCGGTTTTTACAACCGCTTAAAGACTAAATTACCAGCTAGTCGGAGTACGAGCCGGATTCAAATTTCGTTAACTCCAAGAAACCGATAATTTTAAATTTTAATTTTAAAAACCGAAAAGTTCATCTGATGGAAATGAGACCCATGAGTCATGGGCCATGAGACATATCATATAGGATAAGCAAAACCAATGACACGTAAAATGTTTAGTTAGTAGTAGGGCTGTACTTCAATTAATGAGCAACCAACTAGATTACGGAATATTTTAAATGCTCATACATATGTCACGTATATATGAGTATTAAAAACATTCCGAAATCTAGTTGGTTGCTCATTATTTGAAGTACAACCCTACTACTAACTAAACATTTTACGTGTCAGTGGTTTTGCCTCGCCATTTCTCTCTACACAAAATAGAGTTTTTTCATCCTTCGTTAAAATGTTTTTAATCCTGAATTCTTTCTATTTTTTTACTTAAATATCAACTTCAATTTTGAAATAGAGTTTAAAATCAGAACAAAGTGGCTTAGACCATCAATTTAGTTCTAGTACTTAGGTACCGTTTAGCGAATAAATGAATTTTCAAACGGCAATTAAATACAAGTTATCAGCCCAGGTTTAAATCTTACGATATCAAGTCCCTTATTATGGAGCTTTAATGGTCAATGTCAAAAATTATATTCTATTTTGTTCTTTAAATATGATATGATTCGAACGAAGTAATTAGTTACGCTTGAGAGATCGAAATGTTTGAACAATAATTTTAAAATACATATATAACATACTATAAACACTATAATTTATTTTAATGTAAATGCTAAGTACTATATCTTAATTGATAAAAGCTTTGAAATGTTTGGCGATATTTTTAATGTTCTTCTAATTGAGGAGATCTAATATTGCTACGGAATGACCCTCTAACGTTCATTACCACTTCAGTCTTTAAAATACCTAAATTTTCTGATCTAAATCAGATGAAACCAGGCACGTATGGCATCTGTCATATGGTTTGGCTTGGCTATTTGTTCGTCAGATTTACCTTTTCCAGATACCTTTGTTCATATTAACCGTTATTGAGTACTACTTTAGAACGGGTTTTTCATTATTTTAAATGGCGTTAACTTAAATGAATACTTGGCGTATTTCCACTCAGCGCATCACAGTTGCCATAACAGTTTATTTGTTTTAGAATCCACAGCCGCGTGTCCAACAGGTATATTTGGTTTTATAATTCTGTTCTACTCACGATACTGCATGATAATGATTTATATATTTTAATATATATATACATTTATATATATATAAATATATCGTTGTTTTGTGATCAATTCCTGCCAAAACTGGCCATGACTCTTTTTTGTACCGATTTTATCACAAAAGGGCGATATGTTAAAAAAAAAAACTAAAGTAGATTAATTTGATTGGTGTGCGTACTTTAACTGATCATATTAAGCCGCCCCAACACCCGGCATATCCGAATCCGCCGTTCAATCATGCGAATCAAAGCTATACGCGCTATACAAATCCACAACAGATTAGCTCACCTCCATTCATCCCTGGCCAACAAACCGGCCAGCAAAGTGTAAGTTAATTGCTGTTTGTTTATGTTTGATTATACCCCCTGTAGTGTTTTGGCGGAAATAATTAACACCTTGTTCCCGTTTAAAATCTCCTGTTGCCTTCCCGAAAGTGGCATATGGCGCTGCAGCGCGCGGTTGCTTGAAGCGAAAGAGGCTGTGTCTAATTATTCCAATAAGTCTATAAAACCAAAATTATGGGGTATCTTTTTGTATACCTTTGTATACCTTTGTATATCTTTTTGTAATTATCGGATTTTTTAGACACGGTCAATTTTGCCTATAATAAGAGGTATAAAAATATTAAAATTGGTAACCGGATGTTAATTTCCGGTTAGTCCGAAAATATCTTCACAAAAAATACCCGTGATAGACATCAACAGACTACAAAACTGGATCGGGGATACCGATCGATATCGATTTCCGGCTATTAGCGAAATAAATGAAAACAGTCCCATATGGCACGGCCAGGAGGCCAGGCGTTAAATTTGAAGCTGAGAAGTTGCTAGTTGTTAAAACTAGGGCACGTAGAAATTTGCCATAAAAGGATGATATTTTAATACCGGTCATTTTGTTCTTTGTCGTCCAAATTTGAAAATACCGGGAGAGTTCAAGGTTTATATTCAAATATTCGATTAAGTGGGTGATCTTAAGACAGTAAATTAACTGTGATTTGGCGTTGAAACTGTTTGAATGTATTTTTTGATTAATTTATATTTCTCACACCGTAAAAATGTGTAAATTGATGATTTTAGAACCCACAAGAACGTTGATAAAAAAAAGTTAAATTTTATTTTATAACAAGATAATAATGCTAGTTATGATTGATTTTTTTGTTGACAATTAACCAAAAAATATTTTTGTAGTTTTACTCAAGTCGTCAAATGGTACCGTCACCCTATAATCCTAGCGTGTATTACACGCAAGCCACGCCCGCAAACCCTCACCAACAAAACCAACTGCAACATCAGCAGCAGCCCCCGCAGCAGCAACTGCATCAGAACCCGTCACCCGCCGGGCCGGGCGCTAGTGCGACGGCGGGCTCAAATTTGGGCGCGCCCGAGTTCATTCCTGGGATGGGACCGGCGGCATTTCCCGGCATGCCTCAGCCGCCCCATTTATCGCGCGCGGAACAAGCGCCCAAGCGCGTCTCACGCGCCATACCGATTACCGATCCCGATACGGGCAAGGCCGTTGATATCACGGGGAAAACAGCGCCCACTGATGATAAGCGACCAAAAACGCCTCAGCTCAGTGGTAGCGAAGACAGACAGCCCCGAAGTAGACAAGCCTCCGAGAGCCTTCGTGAGCAGCCCCCAAAAAGGTAGCTATTTTTTAGGACATCGTAAAATGGTCTTGAGTTATAGTGGTTCTTCATTGATAGGTTGATAACGTTTATTTTTGAGATTTGGCGGAGGCCAAGGAATATAAAAATTATTATGCTGTGCTTGATGATCATAGAAGATTTTAGCTTATAAATTATTTTGCAGAAATTTTTATCAGTATAAAAACCAACATCTATTCTAAAAGTGGTTTACCATGTTAATATCGTAATAAATTACTAATATCCACGAATGACTTATATACGACAAATATTTCGACTACAATCTGGTCAAAAAAACGTAAGTCATCAGCACAACTTAAAAAAATTCGTTAGATTCCGATTAAAAAGAAATAAAGAATTTATCGATATCTATCATCAAGAATAACCATTACTCTGAACATTTTTTATGATGTCCTAAAAAACAGCTACCAAAGTAGTACACCTGCCGCACCGTCACCCGCACCCCCGCAAATCTCCCCGCAGCCTGAAGCAGCAAAGCCAGCTACAGTGGTTGCGCCGCCGACGGAAAAGCGGCAACAGTCGCCCACCGAGCTCCAAGAGACGGTGTCTGTGCAGCAAGACAAACCCCAAAAGACAAGTGAAGAGACCAAGCAAGAGGTAAGCAATATATTTTCACTCTTTTTGAGGAATTTCATGCCATTCATCATGAACACACACACACACATGTCATATTGCTCGCATATTGATTTTGCATCTTTCTCTCTTTATCTATATTGCATGAATCTGCACCTAACCGCATTTGGGCATTTGTAATTAAGTACTTGTTAATACTCATTTTATTATCATTTGGAGGGGGCATGCTTATTTTTTCAATAGTGGCGATAACCTTAGTAGAGTAATAACATCTTAATTTTCGTTTTAATTTGTACAAGATGGTACTCTACAATGTTCGGATAAATGGTTAAACATTATTTGGTTGCAAAGTTCGATGAGAATCACAACGCGTGGCACAGTTCTTTTTTGTTCTGTGTTAATTTTATATTGATTTTTTAAACTTCGTTCATTGGTTGAGTACTGTGGGTGCTATGATTTTGTTTTTTTACCAGGTTTTTGAAAAACTTATTGCGTACAATCGCATGTGGGATTTTTGCCATATCATTTATTGTTCATTAAATTTCAATGTCACGAAGTTAGATGAGTTTCCCGTTTTAAGAGTTTTTTCAAGATATTCTCTGTTCTAGACTTTGGACGTAAAAAAGACCACATGGAAATGTGCGTGTTTGTAATTGGAATATTTGATATACAAAATGAAATCAATAGCATTAACACTGTTCAAGTTATGGATGGGTCAATTTTGAGTTTTTTGTTAAATTTAAGTGCGTGGTAGGAGATCGGTGCTAATAATTATGGCCACCAAAATAAAACCATGTGAAAGTAGAACCTTTGTTCTCTTAGGAGTCCTAAATAGGACAATTTAAAAAATAAGGCACTTGCAGTCAGGAAACTAATTTTAAAGCATTTTCGCGTGAGATAAGTAAACAAATCTATTGATCCCTCTTTCAATTTTCCAATTTTTAGAAGGGAAATAAGTTACAGGGGGTTAGTTATAAGGTCAGCCATTTGTGCCGTTTTGAAGTGAGGTCAGTTTTTTTTGCACTAAAGTCACGTCAGTTTTTTCGAGTACCATGTGCTTTTTTGGAAAAATATCTAAAATCATGTCTTTTTACGTTTTTTTTCGGATGAAATTTTTTTAAATCAAATCAAATATTTTCATCGACGTTCCATGATATTTTGATTTTTTACTAAAGACCTGAAAACACTGATGGTTCTTACTGATGGGTTACCAAATCACATCAGTCTCTAAAGATGCATATGATATATGTCATATATGAGGTCACGTTAGTTTTTCTTATTTCGAGGCTTCCCTATAATTTTAAATACGCAGCCAAAATGATTTTGGTTACAAAACTAGGGTACTACGCGCCATGAGTTAACTTAGAATAATGTTTTTTATTACCCTAACCATTTACTACCATCCTAATCATTGAGGACTAAGTGTGCATTTTGATGAATGACGATCTATTTTGGAGTCGAAGTTATTTTGGGGTACAATTATTTCACAATTAAATTTACCCCAAAGATGTCAAATACAGACATTAAATCAAGTAAACTTATAACTATAACTGAGATCTGTTAACGTAAATTAATAATTTCTGAAAAAATTCATGCACCATGGTTGTAAGGTAAAAAACATCTAGTCACAATCTTAGTACATTAAAAAAATCAAGATCGTTTTCATTGCACCAAGTTCAAGTCACTTTTAGCCCGATTTTAAAACCACATCCGCTGTATATTAACTCTAAAAATCTACAAAAATACACTGTTTTTCGCATTAATTTTAAAAAGAAAAACTTCCAATAGTTCATTGGAGTGGTGTCGAAGCCAACTAGAGGGGCTGTTAAAAGATTACTAAAATCTGATAATTTGTCCGTTTTGAGATCGTAAAAAAATTTGGGACTTACGTCCGTTAAAATCTTTGAACACAAAGTTTTTTTTCGGATAATTAAACAAGCCATCAAAAATAAATTATTAGTGGTATTTTTTGGCGTACAAATCTGACAACTTTATGTCGCAGTTTGAATCTGAAATTGAACTTGCAAAGAAAAATTGATCCTTTTTCTGTGATTAGTCAGCAAAAAATAATTCCCGAGTCAGCGTTGATTTTGGGCCAAATCGGGTAAAGGAATGACGTGGGAAGTATGCAAACCAAGATGCAATCAGTCAAACCGGTTGCTAATGAGTGCAGTAATTTTATGATAGAGGCACCACTAACTTTTATTCCGAAGGAACGCATTCTATAACATCAGCATTTTAAATGAAATGCGCAGAGATTAAGGTTATCTACTTTCATTATCGTATATAGTTCTCCAATGGCATGGAGAAATATGTGGTCATCATAAGAATTAGAGAAAAAATAATTCATTCTTCCCCAGAAGGCATTGATTGTAGGGCTTCTTTCGCAGGAAAACGAAAGATCACTACATTTTATGGGTACGAATTTTCCATGGAAGTAAATGTACGATAAACATACTACAGGGGGTGTGGGTTATAAAATGAGATTATGGGTTGGTTTTAAAGGGAGACGAACTAGAATTGCCTGTATATGGTATTGGTTATTAGGGGAGAGTAATCGAAATTTTAACCATAATGCAAATTAATCTAAGAGCTAGAAACCAAAGTCGTCATTTGGCACTTTTTTGGATTCATAAATTAGTTCAAGTTCAAAAAAAAAAATCCTCGTAAAATCTAGAAATGTTGAGCATTTAAATTTTTCAAAATACTCGATCAAATAGGAAGGCGCTCCCAGGACTGCTTCTTGTTAGAATTTGTATGTCTATTCCTTTTTGTACGTGATTTGTCTTTTATTCTCATAATAAGTCATCAAGGTCACTCCGTAATAAATTTGGTGCAAAACAAAGCACGCATTGTGTGCTAGANTTCGCCATTTGTTACATTCGCCATTTGTTACCTTTTTCGGGAGGCAATTTATAACAAATGGCGAAAGATCAAATTACGTAATATGATCTTAATTTTAATTGGTCCAAAAATTCGCCATTTGTTACAAATAGGGGGCCTTTTGTAACAAATGGCGAACAAAAATGTAACAAATGGCGAAAGAAAAAAGCTTTATTTTGATTGGCCAAAATAAATGTAACAAATGGCGACAGAAAAAAGCTTCATTTTGATTGGCCAAAAAAATGTAACAAATGGCGAAAGAAAAGAACTTCATTTTGATTGGCCAAAAAAATTCGCCATTTGTTACATTTGGGGGCCTAAATATACAATTGGTAACAAATGGCGAAAATTCTCGCCATTTGTTACATTTTACTTCCATTTGCCGTAAAAAACCTTAATTAAAAGTTCTAGTTATCCAAAATGTGTTTACGGTCCAAATTTCCGTTTGTTATTAAAAATATGAAATAACTTTCAAAATACTTAATTTTTTTGCAATTTTCCATAATATTCATGACATAAATGGAAATTTTATACGAATTAACGCCTTCGGAGCTAAATGAGATACTGGAAAATAATCCACCAGAGACTACAACACAAACAGAGTCAAGGATCAGATTTTAAATTGCAAAATGTAACTTACGTAGAGGCTCTGCCCTGTAGAGTCTGCAGTAGAGACTAGACTGTGGGCGCATCAACTGTAGTCAATAAATATGAACATTCGTTTAAGAATTAACCCGGATTTATCATTTTTAAACGGGGTTAATTATTAGTAATACACCCCCTGCGCTGTTATCTTGTCACCCGTTATCTTGTAGATTTTCCCGTTGGCTCCGTAATCTTGCAGATTTTTTTTCGGCCAATTTTCCAGGAATGACTATCATTATATGTTAAGCACTGCGCTGTTATCTTGCAGATATCCCCGTTCGCTCCGTTATCTTGCGGATTTTTTTCATGCGATAGTTGCAAGATAACAGCGCAGGGGGTGTACTGAAACCGAATTGCCCGATAAATTATCGTAGCGTAGCNCAGAAGGCATTGATTGTAGGGCTTCTTTCGCAGGAAAACGAAAGATCACTACATTTTATGGGTACGAATTTTCCATGGAAGTAAATGTACGATAAACATACTACAGGGGGTGTGGGTTATAAAATGAGATTATGGGTTGGTTTTAAAGGGAGACGAACTAGAATTGCCTGTATATGGTATTGGTTATTAGGGGAGAGTAATCGAAATTTTAACCATAATGCAAATTAATCTAAGAGCTAGAAACCAAAGTCGTCATTTGGCACTTTTTTGGATTCATAAATTAGTTCAAGTTCAAAAAAAAATCCTCGTAAAATCTAGAAATTTTGAGCATTTAAATTTTTCAAAATACTCGGTCAAATAGGAAGGCGCTCCCAGGACTACTTCTTGTTAGAATTTGTATGTCTATTCCTTATTTTACGTGATTTGTCTTTTATTCTCATAATAAGTCATCAAGGTCACTCCGTAATAAATTTGGTGCAAAACAAAGCACGCATTGTGTGCTAGAAACATCAAAAACGCTCTTGTAAACAAGAAACATTCAGTTACAAAATAGTTTGTTTTATTCATTAGCGAAAAGTTCACCGTGAACTTGGGGAACGCGCTGAACTTGAGGAATTCCAAATTTTCACGGCGAGGTAATCATATTAAACCTGGCGCTACGGTGTGGTCCAACAATTAATCAGACTGGTTTTCACACGCTCTTTTATGCTGAAACAATATAAAAATGCGTGCGGAAATTTGCTCTGACTGAATCATTGTTGGGCCACACAGTAATAATTTTTTTTTTGCAACATGTTCTACATTTGGAAACGATCAAAATTGTAAGACAGATTTAAGATAACTGATCTAGAACAAAAATTGTAAAAAAAAATTTGACCTTAGAATTCAGTGAAAAAAAATAGCAAAAACTATCTTACAATTTTCTGCGCAATATTGTGAGCCTTATAATGCCAAAAAATCTAATTAGTACCATTAACTAGAGTTGACTAAAGTTTGGTCAATATTTTAAAGTATAAAATGTTTCGGCGATTTTTGATGTCTTAGTTTTTTCATCTACTTTTACTGTCGCGGATTTTTCCATTTTTGGCGTTTTTCGTGAATATTTATTTATCAGACTTTCTTTTTTCAAAAATTGGAAAAACAGTTTTGTGTGCCTTGTTCCAGCGGACCATTCAATAAACAACAACTCAATAGCATCAAAATTGTAAAACTAGATACGATATCCGATTTCATTTTTCGCGAAGTTTCGCGACCGTTATAGGCTTTTGAAACCAATTAACTAACTGGAGAACTCTTCGATAGTACTTTAGAAAAAAGTGCATATAAATTGATCGTATAAAACGCCCGTTATGAACACTTTTCTGACACGTTTGTTAACAACAGGCCATACCCGCCATTAAATATGGGTTTTTATCGACATTGAAAAACATCAAAATTTGCTAGATTTTGTTCATGAAATGAACTTGTACGTACTTCATGGCAGTTACTAAGGGTAAATCAGTCTGAAAAAACCTAAAAAAATTTCTTATCAAAATTTTCCTAATTTGCTATTATTTTTGTAAACAACTCCTATGACTCACTGAAATTATGAACAAGAAACAGTTCAATTGTATGAAATTTCTACAAAAAATTGATTGTAGGCTATGAGTCATACGCTATGACCGGTCATTAACTGAAAATACAATCAATTTTTTGTAGAAATTTCATACAATTGATCTGTTTCTTGTTCATAATTTCAGTAAAACCTTAACCAATTGATAAATCTAACACAATAGAATTTTTTAGTAAATCAACCTATGTAATGTATAGTATGTATCAACATATGTAATCAACCTATGTAATGTATAGTATGTATCCTTAGTTCGGTATATTTTTTTTAAGATCGGGGGTACCAAATTCACTCATACAGTTTATTCAAATATGATATTATACAACTGTTTCATTTCTGTAACTTAACCATATTTAACGATAAAATAAGAAGTACATAAGAAGTACATAAAAGTAAATGTGTAACTGACATTTAATTACAAAATTTAACATCACTCACGTAACGCTGCACGTTTTATTACACAAAATTCTCATTTTTCGAAGTGACTTGCTAAAAACCTTAATTTCGCCTGCAGTTTTTATTGGTTCCTTCTTTTTTGGCAGAGTACACGGCTGGCGGTGTTCATGATAAATTATAAGATAACGGCGCAGTGCGTATGCGATTTAGTTCGAAAACGCCAAAAAATGAGAAAATGTAAGATAACGGATCCTCCGGAAAATACTTTAGAACAAAATTGAACGATAACGGAATCTACGAGAATTTGAATTGCGAAATTTGAAAAAAATTGCCTAATACAGTCCTATCGCCGTTTTCTTGACACTTTCACATGACTCATAGGGCCTAAAATCTGTCAAGAAACGGGGTTTTTGTCAAGAAAAAGGCGATAGGACTGTAATTGTTTTAGCAGTAAATAGGGTATAGAATTGCGTGTAATTTATTAAAATAAGACGACAATTTATTATTAGAAGGGGAGGGCGTGAAAAAGGACAGCAAAACTAGGGGAATCGTTTGTTTAATAAGGTACGACCGTGCTTAATGAGAGGCGTTTTTTATCGAAAAAAAGAAGTTATTAGTCCCAATGACGGACGGGGTACGTTTTTTTTAATTTGTTGCGTGATATTTTTTTAATTTCCGAATGGGCCAAAATTAAAAAAAACGTATCCCGTCCGTCATTGGAACTAATAACTTCTTTTTTCGATAATAAACGCCCCTCATTAAGCACGGAATGGGCCTAAATTGAACCATAATTTGACACTATTGGACATACTAATTTGGACCAGGGCAAAAATAAAGTATCCGTCTTTCACCTGGGGTTCCCAGGTTGGTTAGGAAAAAAAATCGAATGGACCCTAATTAGACCCATAATTTTTATCGAATTGGACCAAAATGGATCCGAATCGGAGGTTGTTTTTTCAACAAATTATACTGTAGTAAATATTAAATCAATATTTATGCGCATTCAATCTTTTTTTTTTTTAATTTTTAAATGGAACCAATGAGATTTGGGGATTATAATATTTGCAAACAAATAAATCCATTAAGTCGACTTTTCACGTCATCCCATGAGTTTACTTCTATGTGGGAAATTCTGTGTCTGTTTCATGCCGTGTTACGTGACACATTCTTTAACACATCTTTGACATCATTGCCCCTAGGGTAAACAAAATGCCGATTGAAAAAAAATGAAAAAAAAGAAACAAAAAAAAAGATAGCGATCAAAGTCATAGTTATCCAATCACATGACAAACGACTTTCAAATTTTAGTATTATTTTATTAATCGGATAGCTTGACACCCCTTTTATTTACTCCTGGTACCTCCTAAACAGGTCCCGATTCGAGAATTTTTTAATAATTTTCATTGGTCCATTTTGTATTCAATCTGAAAAAGGAGAGACTCAGGAACTCAAAAAAACATAACATTCCAAAAATAATTTTTTTCGCCAGTTTTCAAAGGTTTCCTTTAAAAATACGCAAAAAAGGGATATTTTTGTAGAAATACAACGGAAGAGAGAAGTAAACAAGCGAGAGTTCGTGTTGACTGACGTCATGTGATTATTACGATGAGTCATCGAAATTTAAGAAAAAAAAAAGAGAAATTAAAACCCGAGAGAAAATACAGAATTTTGTTTAATTATTACTACGTCTAATATTTTTTTTGTTGGAGCCCAGTATTGACAGATTTTGGTGAAATAACGAGAAAACAACAAAAAAAGAGAAAAAAACGAAGACTCAGAGAATATTATGAAATTACAGTTATATATTATGTAATACATAACCTAAAAATTCATAGTCGTAATAAGTTTCAAATACCAAAAATAAGTCCAAAATTAAATAAAATATTCTTGATAACTTTTTTTTTCAAAAAAAAATATATAAACAAATGTTTGGAGAATTTTCAAAACTCATCAAAAAAATTCGATTCGATAAATATTTATGATATAGTCAAATAGAAAAAAAATGTACAATTTTCATTTTTTAATTTATCTTTTTTGGCCAAAAAAAAAAATTGAAGAATTTCATTTTTTTTAGAAACCATAAAATACGAGTTTTTGTTATGCTATAAAAATAGTAGTAAATAATTACCACCTTTAATTTGAACTAGAAAAGTCATATGATCTGATTTTTTTCATATTTTATATCGATTTATACATTTTATTTGGGGCCATTATTCAGATACATATTTGTATACTTCATTAGAGAGAAAAAAAATATATGTTTTGCGGGATGGCTTCAGGGCGTTTCATGGCGGAGTTTTAAAATATATATTTTGATTTATAAATATTGTTTTAAAATGATATTCCAGGTATAAATTTTTTTTATAATCTTCGAATTATTTACACAAATCTGGTCATCATATTAATGTGTTTTTCTTACGTAATCAAATTTGCCCATCAAGTTCAATCCAATAATTTTGTTTTCCATTTTGTAATGGTAAATGGGCCGCCTACATAATGTAAAAATCATTTCGTTTTTCGTTCATAGCGGTAATATCCTTTGAAGTTCACCAATCCATGAACAAGTTTCAAATTTCGCAATAGGGTCCCATACAACATCCTGGTCAACCGCATATGCGCGCATTAACATATTATAACATTGCGTAATGTTAAACTCGTATTAAAAAAAATCACGATTTATCATGAAAAATCAACGACTGATTTATAAATAAACTTTCAGGCATAATAGTTTAACGGCTCAGTTTATTTTATGAGTGTATATTTAACTCCTGAGCTCTAAGATTTTTTCTGATTTTTCTAAGATATCATAAATCATGATTTTTTTTAGGTTCTGGCTGAATTTTGAAAAGTCGTTTTTTTTTATAATTTCTTATTTCGAACCCGCAGTACCGTACCGGAAAGAAATAATTTTAAATTTACAGAATAATACATACAAACTTTTTTCGTTGATTGATGTGACATCAATGATGCCATAACCTATATTTGACCCAAGAACAACATTTTTCCAAATACTCATATTTGTCATTTTCGTATAAATACATCTTCAAATAGCAACATCGTGAAGTTTTCGATGTTAGAAACTTTATTTCCGGATTGGTCCACACTTTTTGAAGCACCGAGCGAAAAACTTGGCGCTCGGTGTAGTAACCTTGGGGTTCCATGATTTAGAGTGATTTCGGGCCGTGTAGTGCCCTGCAGTTTTTTTATTTTTACAGTACACAGCGACTTATTTTTATCCTTAATTGAGCTAGTGATTGGTCCGGCCGTGTAATTGTTATGCGCTAATTGCTTCGTTTACTTTATTTTTATAAATAACTGATTTATTTTTGGAAATATTGTGACAGGTATCGTTATACAGTCCCGACCTTCATATTGTGCAATTTGCGTTTCCGAAAAATGTGCACAATTTCGAAGTCGTGCACAATTTGGTAAAATTGTAATGTAGAAGATCTAGCTTCAGTAAAAAGTTATTAGGTATTATTTTTCCAATACAGTCCCGGCTTTCAAATTGTGCACGACTGCCAAATTTTGCACTTTTTCAGGAAAATTTACGAGACTGGCAAAAAGTCTTTTTGGCTTGCCAGACAAAATTTATTAATTCAATTAGTTATTTTTTTGTTCGAAACGATCAAGGAGTCAATTTTGTGTATATTTTTGACTCTGAAACGCCCTAGAAAATTAGTAGTCAACTTGATAATAACGTTTTTACCAAATTTTGGACGACTCTCAAATTGTGCACGACTTCCAAATTGTGCACGTTTTTCGGAAACGCAAAATGCACAATTTGAAGGTCAGGACTGTAAATCATAAGACATTATCTCTCAACGTGAGTTTTTTTCTGCGAAATTTTGTAAATGCTTCTCGATGTGCACAATTTATATGCCATTTTTTCAAGTTCAACTAATATCACATAAGTTATGTTTTTTCAGCACAATCCGACTATTACGTGCATATAGTGATGTGCACGACTGCCTTGTTGTGCACTTTTTCAGTAAAATTTACGAGGCTGCCAAGACTACCAAATGTTGAATTTTTAATAATCTAAATGAAAAAACATTCCTAAATTTTGCCTCGACCCAAAATGTACCGTTGGAATCTGAAAATCCAACTTAAAAAATTGTCTGACAAACCAGTTAGGCAAAAACCAGAAAAAATGTACCATTATGGCCGACTGCCTTGATGGCACTACTGCCCTGATATGCACGTTTTTCGGAAACACAATATGCACATCAAGAAGGGCGGGACTGTATAGTTATATATTTCCGATAAAAAATTGGTCATCGAGAGACTCCAGACTTTTTGGTTGGAAAAAAATAATAGATTAAGAATACAGTCCTTGATTCCATAAGGGGCGCTTCCGTTGCGGCCGTTTATCCCATGACGGCCGCTTTTTTCATCAAAAAAGTTATTATTCCAACGGGCGTTTTTTTATTAACGTACTGAAAAATAAGGCATTTCAATACAAGTGTCAGAAATTAACCACTAAAATACAAGACTGACACATAAATCATGGAATAAGTCGTAAAATAAGCATTTTAAAATTCAATAAACCATTTTATTTGAATTTGTCCCAAATTAACTCTATGAGCCTCATAGTATGAGGGGCCCTAATTCCATAACGGCCGTTTACCCCATAACGGTCGCTTTTTTTCGAGAACCGAAAA
>SCLG01000371.1:144870-160442 GCA_004367875.1 Oikopleura albicans
TTTTAAAGAACTATAAAATATTTAAAAAGAACTAGCTGGTGTAGTACTTTTTTATTGGAGCGAATGCCAGCTGTTTCGCTTCGTTCACTCTCTATGCGGAAAGTTTATTTCCTGTTTTCTCCTGTTTTCGCGCCTAACGTTGCAAGGTATGGAGCCAATCTGGAAATAATATTTACATGGTTTTGTGTTTTGGTTGAAATAACTGATTTTGATTGGCCCGTTTCTGTCTTGTCTGATCATTTGTTATGATTCTGGAATAGAAACCGATGACATAATTTGTTTTTTATGTTATTTTTATTTGATTTTACGAAGAATGATTTATAGAGAACGTTTGACTTTTTTGCGAGCATAATTAATATTGTAGATTTTTTTTGTGATTTTTTAACAGAGAAATTAAGAGAATAATAAGAGAACTTTGGGGTTCAAAGTAAAACGTCGCTTTGTGGGGGTTAAGCATTTCCGACTAATAGGTACCGAAAAGGCTCACATAATCTCATTGGTTGCGCATGAGCCAATAATAAGAACCCAACAAATTTTTCTTTCTCAAAATCTAAAAGTTACTAGCCAAAAAAAATATACATTTTCACATGAAGTCTTGCTCATTAAAACAAATATTCAATTCACTCCATACTTCACAATTACTCCAATGTTTTTTTTTTTTGAAAAAATACTCGCAAAATTCAGACTTCGGCCGCGTCCAATGAAATGGTGACGCAAAAACGAAAAAAAAGCGGACGGAAAAAGAGCACCGCTCACGTGACAAATCCCACTCTCGAGGAAAATGGGAATCACGTGGAGAGCACGTACAAGGTGAGATTGGTTAGGGCCGCGCATAGCGGTTGAGGACCCCCGCTAGGCAGGACACACGGCGAGCAGTTAACTTGCTTTTGTGTGTTGTACCAGGGCATTTGCATTGTTTTACGCCCCACCTCCACCCAAAACATTAGCGTAAAAATTGCAGCCGCAAGTAGATCTTAAATATATAGCAGGACGTTTAGCAGCAAATTAACGTGTTTTCCTGGTGAATTTGGAGAAATCCCGAGGTTGGGCGATTTTTTTAATGATTTTACTTTTTCAATGACAAAAATATATATTTTAAAGTAGAGCACAGGAATGGAAATCGTGATTAAAATTAATGATTCTGCATTCCATTAGATTATTGAGATAGACAATTACGCAATACTGATTTATGATATTTTCTTTATTTTTTTTTCGGAATATGCGTTTAGATTTCATTTTTTTTCCGCGTAGGTAAGATTTTTTTTATATTTATGTTTTAATAAATACAAAAACTGATAATTTTAGTTTTTAATTTTTTTATAATTTGTCAATTGACGGTTTGTCTTTTACGATCACACGATTCAAAAATTTGTGTTAAAGTTTTCACCCATTTTGTTGAAAACACATGCTGAAAATAAAATATGATAAGACTTTTGACATAAAACAATCCTATATTATAGAACAATTCTATAAATTACATAATAATCAATAGATTCGGTAAAAATGCGTTGCAAAAATCTTGTTCAATGAATATGTAATCACCAGTACTGCGATTGTATCCATGAGCGGTTACAAATGTAGTGGAGGTTAGGACAGCTCTGAAAGTAATGTTTTTTTTAATTAAAAAAAAACAGTCTACTGTATACAGCCATATGGCTTATTAATAATGAGTTATTATCTACCATAGAAATCATACATTTTTGAATCATGCTTTTCTAAAAAACTGTCTTGTACTTATTTTTTATATAATTATAAAATAACATAATAAAACGGCTGCGCTCTAATGATTCACCCCCTTATTTTTATTTTTTGTTTGTGCGGGAAAAATGATTTATGAAAATTGTATTAAGACAATTGTAGAAAGAGCCAGAAATTCCCTACAAAATTCCTCGTATAAACCCTTATGTTTCGCCTATGCACTCCTATAAGAACGCACTCGGTGTAAGGAATAAACTGTTACAGTACTTGACATCAAGTACACCACTCTTTAAACTACACACGTCGAATTAGTTAACAATACAAATCGAATAACGCGGAATCTAAATAAAGAAGAAGAAAGAAGATAATGCGAATATTTTTAAATATTATATATTATATTTATAAAAACGCTAAAACTTCATTTTTTGGCGAGTCGTTTTTTCTAATAAAATTTCTAATTATCTTTTTTTGAGGCATTGTAGAGTATTGTTTCTTCATTGTTTATTCTTAATACCGAATTTTCGCCTTACAGCATTGTCAAGGTGTGAGATACAAAATTGTAACTGATCAATAATAAATTAGTTAGTAATCAGTAAACTCAATAATTCTAGAGTAATTTGAAAAATACTTAAAATTCACAAGGTACAGTGTGCATTTTGAAGTAGACGCCCTATGTTCAAAAATAAACTTAAGGGAAGTAGACTTTTATGATTGGACATAAAACACCTACTTCCCAATGCACACTGTACGTTGTAAATATCAAGTATTTTTAAAAATTATTCTAGAATTATTGAGCTAGCTGTTTACTAATTAATTTATAATTGATCGATTACAATTTTTTATCTAACACCTTGACAATGCGCAAGGCAACACTTTAGTATAAAAAAATAAACAATAAAGAAACAACAAAATTCGGTATTAACGTCTAAATTCAGGACGTGCAGAAAGCGCCAGCAGTAGTGGAAGTTGCTGCCGAGAAGGTGAAGGAGGATGTGAACGACGACATGGACGGATGGGAAGCCGCGCCCGCCAAGAAGGGCAATAAGAAGGTGAATAAGGGTGGTAAAAAGGTACTTAATCAACAAAAGTCATCAAATGGAAACGACAAAAAGCCCCAAATGCCACCAGCTACGACGACTGCAGCAGTGGCGGCTAAGAAAAGTAGTGTCAGTGAGGGTAGCAAGAGTGTCAACAACAGTGAGCCCGTTAAGGTTGAGCCTGTTGAAGTGAAAACACCGCCTCCGGTGGTCGAGCCAGTTAAGGCGCCCGAAAAGTCGAAAATGGCGCCTGTAGAGGAACCAAAGGCGGAACAGAAGGTAAATATATCGTTTTCTACAGAATATCAGAATCGTTAGAATATATTTGTATGAGAGGCCCAAGGCTCAGCAACATCTAAAGTTTTTATATTACAACCCGAAATTCAAAAAAACCGAAACAACACGTTCCTCAAATATATAAAATCATGTCTTTTTACACTTTTTTTTTCGATAAAGACCCCTTAAAACCACTACTCTCTGTGTTGGTTTAGGAATGCTGCAATACAGTTTATATTATTTTATTTTATGAGAGTGATAAAATCAAAAGCGAGTTTACGAAATAATTGGATTCTAATTGTTACAGAATTACTAAATGTCTAAACAATTGACATCTGTACAGAGACATACAAAATGTTTGTAGACAATCATATATTTGCTGAGATCTAGACGATGCAAAAAAATGCTTATAAGATATAAATATCTGTCTATGACTCATTTGATCTAAGGTTCCTAATATATGTTTATTTGAACGGCGATTGTCAAACAACAATAATCAGGTCTTTGACCTAGAGGCTTTTCACGAAGTTATAACCAACAACTCTGTAACTATTTACCGGATTTTGTTAATGCCGGTATATCACGCTTCGTCGCGTCAAATTTTTTAAACAAATAAGAAATTGAAAATGTTTACGAAAGCCTATTTTGTGTTTTCTCGAACTAAGTATGACTCTTCACTCGAATACGACCTTATTTTTACGGGTTTTTATAACCGTTCAAAGATTACATGTAACGTAATACTATAGCAACATTTTCACGCTAAATATGCGGCTTTATTAACGAGTTATCGGATTCAGTCCAGCGAATACCCACGGGAGTTAACTTTCTTAGCCGGTCGTTCTTGTCAGTATTTACATTAGTAGTTCGATTAATCATTCTAAAAGCAGTACATGTAGAACTTGAGCCGTTTTGTAAAATAGCCGACCAAGCTAAAAAGAGCATAATTTCATGCCAACTGAGAACTCGCAATATTTAGTCATATTTCGATGTAGCAATGTTTGTTTGTTTGTTTAGTTTATTTCGGTGCTTACAGCTCCATTTGTCCATTTGTATTGATTTTTTTTATCTCTTTTAATAAATTTTTTCTTTTTTAAAATTTGTTAATTGTTAAAAAAATATAACGTATTATGAGACCATTGGGTCTTTTGGAAATTAATTTAAGGTCTTATAACTTACAGGGGGTTGGTTATAAGGTCAGCCATTTGTGCCGTTATAAGGTCTAGTCTGTTTTTTTTTCACTAAGGTCAAGTCAGTTTTTTCAGGCACTTAGGTTGAGTCAGTTTTTTTGAATATCATGCTTTTTGGGGAAAAAATTTAAAATCTCTGTCTCTCTTTTTACGTTTTTTTTAATGAAGCACAACCCAATTTCCGTCGATTCGATTAAACTCGCTCAAACTGTAGGCATGAAATTTTCAAATTATTATATGATTCAACTAGGTCTTGAGTTCACACCTTTTTCGTGTGCTTAGTGCTTTTAAAATTACATGTGTTCGTTTAGGTGGAAGAAATTGTACCAGAAGTACAGGAGGTGGTTGAAGAGTCGAAAGTGTTGAAACCCGAAGTAGCGGAAAAGGAGGACGTTAAGGTCAATGAAATCGTGGAGCAGGTTGCCAAGCTTGAAATCGAAACTCCAAAAGAGAACGGCATTTCGGCCAGTACAGAGCCGGAGACCGAGGATAGCGTTTTTGAGGCCGAATCAAAGGAAGACGCCCCGAATGTTGTAGCCGAGGCCGTTTACTCGTCAAATGCAACACCCGACATCAAAACCCCCGAGCCCCCAACGGACGAAGCCGCAACCACCCCGGCACCGACTGAGACCGCTGAGGGCGAGGAAGCCAGCGACCCCAAAGCCGTCAATGAATTCTCGTCGATTGCATCGGAGAATCGGGCGAAAATCGAGGCTGGCGAGAAGGTCGCCTATGGCCGCGAATTTCTCCTCAAATTTCAGAGTGCATGTCTCGACAAGCCAAAGGAGCTGCCCAATCTCGACGTTATACTCGACGGGCCCACCGATGGCCATAAGAAGCCGCCCGTTCATGAACGCTCAGGACGCACCGACTTCATGCCATCATATGTGCACAATTCGAAGCAGGGCAAGAGACCAAGTCGCACGGGCAAGGACAGACGGCCCAGTGCCAACCCACAGAAAACAATCAGCTTGCCATCCAGCAGACAGGTTTGAAAAGTTTCAGAATCTTTGGAAGTAGAATGAATCGGGCCATCAGAATTGGTGTACAGTTGTGGTCTACAACTTGTAAATGCGAGAACGTGACACTCTCGCGTTATCGCATCAAAACTCCCGTTTGCTCCCGCGAGTCGTGGACCGCGACTGTATTTTTTTCATTTATTTACCGTATAAAATTCATTCGAAATTTTACCGTCTTAACACATTTATTTTCTAGGTCAAACTCCATACAACGGATAATGCTTTCAAACCGGGTCTGAATACATCGTTACCGGAGGAGCAGAAGAAAACGGAGCAATTGAAGCGCGACGCCAAGTCAATTTTGAACAAGTTAACCCCCGAGCGCGAGGAAACGCTTAAGAAACGATTCGTCACCGAGCTTGTCCCCGACAGTTACAGTCGCCTCGAGATGCTGGTCGAGACGTTGTTTAGTAAGGCGATCGAGGAAAAGACGTTTTCGGCAATGTATGCGAAATTATGCCGCTACTGTCATGAAACGTGGACTGCCTCGAGTAAGTACACGTTTTTCTTCAACGAGGAAACCAAACAGTACCAGACGGTTACCAAGCGGGAGCGCGAGCAAAAAGTGAAAATCAAGTCGTTTCGCGAGGTCCTGCTGACTCAAGCACAAAAAGAATTCCAGAAACTTAAACTTTTACAGTCGCAGGACAAAAATGACTTTGAGAAGGACTCTTTTGAATACCGACGTTTAGTTGCAAAGGAGAAATTGGCTGCAATACCACCCAAAGACTCCCCGGAGGTTAGTTTAAATATGAAAGCACATATGTTAACATCGTTTGACTTTAACTCGTAAACACATATTTGGAACATAGTCCACACTTGCTTGCGATTGCATTTATGGACGCGATTGTTTTCAAAGAACGTATGAACAAATGAGCATACGAAGAAACATTAATTGATCGGACTTTTATCGACTCTTCAATGAATTGCTCGAATGTGATATAGAACATTATTCAGGTTATAGTTCATATCAATTCAAACCGTGCGTTTTAGTGAAACCCTCAGAATAAAAATCATATATTATTTTAAAATTATATTTAATATATTTTTAATATTAATGAAGCGCACGGTTTGAATTGATATGAACTATAACCTGACTAATGTTCTATATCATATTCGACCAATTCACTGAATAGTCGATAAAAGTTCGATCAATTAATGTTTCTTCGTATGCTCATTTGTTCATACGTGATTTGAAAAAAGGCACGTCCATTCATGCAATCGCAAACGAGTGTGGACTATGTTCCAAATATGTGTTCATGGGTTAAATTCAAACGATCTTTCAAATCGTGCCCTTATATTTAATCTTGTACGGTTATTGAGTTTTTTAATGTTATCTTAAGTATAACCGAATTTCGGAGCTGGAAGCGAAGGAAGAGTATGAGGATTTGAACAATCGTATCAAAATCCGTAGTCTGGGAAATACAAAGTTCGTTGGTGAACTTTACAAGCAAGGCATGCTGTCGATTAATATTATGAACAATTGCCTTATCCAGCTCGTCCGTTCCGACAATGAAAATGAATTAGAGTCTCTGTGCAATTTGATTCGTACCATTGGCTCCAAAATGGAAAAGGAGCAAAAAGGACAAGAGGTGCGTAATTTACCGTCTAGGTCGTTTTTAGGACGCTAATTCCAGGAAAATTATATTAATTAATTTTAGAGTGAAACGAGGAACGCATCAGCGGTATTACGTTTTTATTCATTTGTTTGATTGATCATGTTTTGAGTGATAAACTTTAATGGTCTCAAATTAGTAAACTATTGGGAACGTCTAAGCACAGATTTGTATGTTTCAAGAAAAATAAAATGTGAGGGGTACAGTCCCTGATGTCTTGGGTGCCGTTTTTTAAGAAAATCAAAAGCGGTACTCAAGGCATCAGGGACTAACTTCTATACCGCATAATTTCTACGTCAGGGAATATTTCAAAAAATTCAAATACATCCGAATTCACCAATTAAAACTTTAGTTAAAGCCCATCCCGCGTTCGTTTGTTTTAAGATTTGCAGCGGGACATACCGTTGCGATCCAAAAATGTGAAAACAAAATAACACGATCGTGATAAAAGAATTGTAAATGCAATTGCACTTTATTAATACGATCATTAAAGTTTTTTGTGATACATTTAAAGTCGAAAGGGTTACACGTTCGATTTAATTTTCCGTTCATTTAACTTTACTTTCAGATTCTCCCGGGCATGTTTCAACGAATCGACAAAATCATTGGGACGCGGAGGACACAGGGAAAGCCTGATGGAAACACAGTCTCACCTCGTATCATTTGCCTCCTAGAGGACGTGATCGATTTGAAACGGGTATGTTTTTTGTTATTTGACAGTCCAACAGTTGTTTAATTTCGGTTATTATTTCAAATAATTTATTTGTAAAAAAAAAATAACTTAAGTTGACTAAAGTCAAAATCTGAATTTGGTAAATCTTGATCAGAAACAATTTACGATTTTAAAATCGATCTGGCTATGATCATACCGTATGGGGACGCTCAGACTGCAAGGCTTTGAGCAAATTTCCTATGATTTGTAACACTATTATGACGTCACCGTTGCACCCAGCCCATACGGTATACTCACACTGCGCGATCTAGTGTTTAGCTCTTTCCGTGATAGAAATTCGTAATAATGCGTTTCGTTTAGCGTGGTTGGGTCGACAGGGCCGGAACATCCGTCCAGGGACCTAAGAGGATAGATGACTTGCACCATGATCACCAGATCAAGGTCAACGAACAGACCAAACGCACAGAACAAGCATTCCAACATCATAAACGGGAACGCAAAGAGGAAAAGTGAGTTGAAATCACATCAAGGACATGTTGTGTTTTTTTTTCGATTAAAGTGCCACAATAGTTTATGCGCTATATGAACTCCAGTATCAGTAGGTGTGCACACAGCGCGACAGTTTTTGGGAAGTGGGCGGTGTGCACACAACGCGACACCCCACACCGCGACAGTTGTATTTTTGATCATAAATTGTAAAATTTTGGAGTAAATGAATTTTTTGAACTTGGACTCATTTATAATATGATTTATTTGACCGATACACGGCTTTTCGTGCTATAAGGTCAAGTCACTTATTGCGCTACGACCTCACTTTGTGTTAGCTCAGAGTCGTGTTAAAATCCACAACTCTCACTACACTTTGTAACGTAATTTTTAGTCAAAAAAGAAAGGGAGCGATTGACTCAGGCGAATGGGTTAAGCCAATGAATGTCAATAGGCCCAAATTTGACCCCTCAAAATTAACTGGTGGATCTGGGCAATCATCACAGGGCGATATGCCGCTGAGTCTTGGGCCTAGAAGGCGAGGACCACGAGGTGGCAAAAACGCATCGATTGATGGCAAGAGTACACCAGATACGACACCAAATCAATCTGGTAGAAATACGCCAGTTGGAGAGACACAGGGCAATGCATTTGCTTTACTCGATGGTCTCGACACTGACAGGAATCGATTATTAATATTTCGAGAATATTTTGTACGTAACCGTTTGGGAGTGGAGTACTTTCGCGACACACATGGTTTAGTCGCGAATTGTTGTTCAAAAAATGTGTGACCGCGAAAGTACTCATGAACGGTTTTTTTCGCGACTAAAATGGTATCTTTTTCAGTAATTTCTTATCTCTAGCCCCTGAAAATATCGAACTACCGGGGAATCGTTTTTTGCACTAAGGTCGAATGGTATCAAAATCATGTCTTTTTAGGTTTAAAATCATCTTTAAAACTTTTTTTTATGAAGATCTTCGAGAAAAAACCGTTGAAATGTTTATGTCGCATTAAAATCGAAGTCAAAGATTTCAACAACAGCCGCGTGGTGGTCGAACACAGTCGAATCGTTTCGATAATCGGCGCCAGTCTGACCTGTCCGAAATGCGCCCGCCACAACGCGGCCAAACCCGCCAGTTCACGTCGCACGGCAAGAATCAAACGCACGATGGGCGAATGGAGAAGAGAAAGTTAACATCTGAGGAGGTAACTATCATGAAAGCCGAGGTAAGTCACCCGAGCATGACAGGTGTAATTTGCACTCTTGGTGGCATTCTTTGGTGAGCTAACTTAACCCCCATCTATCGCAACCTGCATTTTCTATACAAAACTTTATAATACTAATGTGCCCTATAAATGCGTGCGACTTTTCCCGCTAGACTAGAGTCTTTACTTTTTTTTTAGCAAACATGGTAAGAAATTTCTTGAATGAAATTTGTTGGAATTAAATGTCAAAAAATATGCGCTGAAAAATATAATTATACATTTGTATTGTTTTTTTTAATTTACGCAACAAAAAAAAATAACTAGTAGTGACAAATTTTTTGGGGGTCAAGTTGACCCGGTCAACTATTTTTTTTTGGACCCACCAAACTTCGGTACCGAATAATTTTCCACAAATCGTATTTTTGTATTTTAACCGGAAATTACCCCTACTTCCGGTTCCGGTCGGAATATTTGCCCGTAAGACTGCCCATTTATCTGCCAAAAACCCTTTAGGTTAACCCCATATTGAGACATATTCCTCCTGCGGTATGAGGTATAATAACGCGCATCTCGCTTTTCTAGTTTTTAAATCTATTAGAATGCAAAATGTGAGAAAGCGAGAAGCACGTTATTTTACCTCATACCGTATAAAAGAGAAACGACCTATGATATCATGTTTGGTCTAAGATGAGTTTCAAGTATTGGCAGCGGGCACAAGAAAAAAAAACTTTGGCGTTAAAAAAAGCTTATCTTGCCCCAATTCAATGCATTAAAAATCCTCCTTTCTTTTTCGGGTGAAAAGTCCTCTTTTCGACATGCTCCGTAAACGCGCGATTTAGGTTGAGCGAAAGGCAAACACGATCTATAACGACATTCAAGAGGCGGACGGCGATAAGAAGGGCGGTTATGCTGCCGTCGTTAAGGATGTTCAAAGTATGGAACTGTGCGACACCTTCGAGCATCAACAAATTCTCATTCATAATCTCATCGAGAAGGTCATTGAGAAGAAAAACACAGATCGAATGGACATGAGCCTCTTTTTCCTTAGAATGGCTGATAATATCAAGAATATCGACTTCCTCACCATGTAAGTTTTAGTGTTTACATGTTTGTACAGAAGGAGTCGTCATGTTTGGTCAGACATGTGTGCCGATAAAGTGTCTTGCTTCCTCATGTTGAATAAATTTTCGTTTAGAATGAAGAATTATGTAAATAGTCAAGTAGAAGACGACCGCATCACCGATTGTCCCAAATTTTGGGCATATTTTGGGTACGTATTTTTTATTATATACTATTCTCTTTACTACCAAAAAGGACGCTTTGCTGCTCCAAAATAGGGTGCCTAAAGTGTCCATTTTGAAGCTTTTGGAAACATTTTCGAAAAAAGGCCCGTATTGGTAGTAAGAGTTGTAGTTGTTTTATATACCATTTCATATAATTTAACATATGCTTGTCTAGTATGATTATTGCCGAAATGTTCCATTCGCCCACTGTCGATCCAAAGTTGCTGAAGCTGGTTGTTGAGCCGGCCAAGGAGCTTATGCAAATGACAAAGGCGGCAACGTCGATTATTCTCGAACTTCATTATACGCTGCGGTCCAAGAGTAAACTGCACGCCTGCTTCACCGAGTCGGGACTGAGCATTGCCGAGTGTATGCGCGCCGACGACATTGATGATGATCCACGTGCAAGGTAATAATATTTATGATAAATGAAAAATACAAAGGACTAGTCAATTGATAATTAATAGGATTATATAGAGAAAGGTGAATTTTCCATTGCGTTTTACCGAATAAAAACCCAAGCCCATAACCATTGAACTAGTTTTGTAAAAAGTGAACCCAGAGGTCGGCACTCTGGTAGTGGAGTTATGTTTTTGATCGAGTCGGATCCAGCTTTTTTGACCCGAGTTTACCCACATAATATGGGTAGGGTATTCGATTTTAAACTCGGGTCAAAGAGCTGGATCCGACTCGATCAAAAACATGTCTCCACTACCAGAATTCTTTGCCGATCTCTGGGTTCACTTTTTACCAAACTAGTTCAATGGTTAGGTTTTTATTTGGTGAAACTAAATGCACAATTCACCTTCTCTATATATTCCTATAAATAGTCAATTGACTAGTCACTTGTATTTTTCATACTATCGATCAAATAAGGCTGAATTAACAAAATTATGCAATTACTAGCTCCCTTTTCAATCTTGAGCGTCAAATTTTACGGTACAATGTGGTCGTATTTTTTGGTTAATTTATCTTATTTTGAAAGTTAACTCGTGAAATTGTTCGTGAAATAACCCATGCATTAAGGTTAAAATCATTGGCCGTACCGCTTGATTACTTGCTCGATCCTTTCGTGGAAATCAAATGGGGTTCAGCTGAAGCCGGTCTGGTTGAACTGCTCCACGAACACGAGTTCTCGAATGACGAAGAGGAGCCAAACTTCACGAAAGAGTTTGATTATGTTGAGAAAATGGTCCCAGAAGGTCCCGAAGGCAGAGGGAGTGTAAAGTTTACCCGCGTTATCGTCACTGCTGTTATGACTTACGCCGTTGGAGGTAATTTTCTAGAGTCCAAATAGATTTTTTCCCGAAAAAATTAGCCCGATGAAGTGGGACTGATGGGTCTCTTTTTCAGGTTACATTTTTTCCAAATGATTCGGTTTTAAATAAGCTATATTTAAGGTTCTCATATTCCGAGTTTCCGACAAAACAACATTTTTTCAGATTACACTTCTTGTGCACTTACATACATGTACATACTTTTTTCATTGGCCGGATAAGTGCACATGAAGTGTAATCTGAACAAAAATATTGGTAAACCAACTAATGTTGTTTTGTCGGAAAATCGGAATTTGCGAATTTTTAAATATCGCTTATTTAAAGACGAGTCATTTGGAAAAAATGTATTGTCACAAAAAACTTGTTTGTTTTTTTAAATTTACTTTTGTTTTTCAGAAAAAAATAATTTAATAACGAGAAGTGAGGGAAAAGATGCGAGAGAAACGAACCTGTCAGATTGTGAAATTCTACTTCGAAAGTATTTGGATGGAAATTATGCCCAGTTGGACACGTTATTTATTCTTGCCGAGATTTTCGAAAAATATGATAATAATGCGAGTAAGTGATTGTGATCATTTGATTTTCACATGTCCTTAATAATCACTATTTTAGCACTTATAAAAGAAACGTTTAACGAGTTGTATGAAATTCGTGTAATAGATATTGATGCGTTTATGGAATGGAAGAATAATAAGGCCGCACAGAAAATGGAGAATTATGCAGTTATTCTGGCAGCCACGAAGTAAGTTGGATATTTCGTTAACCGTTACCGGTTTACCATTTTGAATTCAGTATAAAAATTCTTGAGATTTTTTTTTAATTAATCGGACGGTCGACCCAAATAATTGCCAAGTGTTAGTTGACATTTTCCATGTCTATCAAAACACTAAAATGGAAACATATTTTATTTTAAACATACACAATGTAACCCATTAACCGGCACACCATTAACCGGTCTATTTGTCGTTAACCGGCAGTTTTTTGCTCGAAAATTTCTATTTGCCATTAATCGGCAGGTTTTCAAAAAAAAAATTTTGGTGCCGGTTAATGGGTTACCCTGTGTATATGAGTTCCGAGGAGGTCATGCATTGACCCCTTATCTGACCCCCTTATTATTGGTAATTCATTAATGATATTCAGGAGTTTTTACGATGCATTATTGGAGGAAAAAGAAATGTCCAAGAAGGAAGGAGAGAAAAACGTAGAGAATTCTTCTGAGGCTCAAAGCTGAGATCAGTTTTCTACGAATCATATAGACTATTTAAATTTTATTTATACAATATAATAAATAACATTATTATATTTTTTTATTTTATATTTCAAATGATTTTTTTCGTTTCGATCTTAGCTGCAAAAAATGGAAACAAAAAAATGATAAAAGATTAGAATTTTTGTGGCTGAGACATCTTTGACCTTTCTAATAAAAAAAAATCTTCCTTTAATAATAAGCATTTGTATAAGCCAAAAATTCTCATCGGCATTAAAAAAAAGTGACATGTGATAATGTGGGACAGGCTATAAGCGTGATTCCCATCACATGTCACCACGTGATTAAAAAAACGCATCTTTGGCTTTGTGACTCAGATTTTCGAGTCATACCGAATTTTAACAGTACAACGAGTTCAAATGTATTCTTTTGAACTTTAAAATTGAAATGTATTTATTTATAATTACAAACAAAAAAAAATCTTTTAAAAATTCTATTATTTAATTTGGTGTCAATGAATGAAAAAATTATTGAAATTTCCGGTATGTAAAAAATAACCGGTATGCAAATGCCGTTTTGATAGTTGACCGGTTATCGGGAATGATCCCGATAAAAAAAACCCGGCCATGAAGGAAGACTCCGAATTTTTTTTTTCGGGTTGATCGCTTTGATTGTTTGACAAGAAAAAAATGTTTGACCGACTTATAAAAAATTGAATACTTCATTTTGAACTCTTCAACCTTACTAATTCAGCAGTCGGCTTAGTATAAATAAAAGAAAGTATGTTCAAGGGTTAAAACAATCATTGATTAGGAAATTACGGTACGCTAACAAAAACTAAATAAAAAACGTTTCGGCGGCCAACACCAAGTTTTATTTGTATAGAAATAATTTATTCTCTGTTTTTTTTCGCATTTTATACTCGTCCCGGGTGAAGACCACTTTTTTATTTAAAAAAGAGCTCCAAGAATAATGCACAAAAATTGAACCTTGCTTCTTTACAAGTAGCACTTCGATTTGCAGATTAGGACCCTAGGTCTATTTGGAGTACATTGACCTTGGGTATTTTTGCGTAACTTCACAGGCAGTGTTCGTACAATTCGTCCAGACAAACGTTAACCCCGCATAAGCGTGAAAGAAAATTATATGATATATATTTAAAAATTAAAAAATATGTTAATTTGAAAATCAAATGTATTGGTAAATAATTGTTTATTGTGTTTTATGGCGTTTTCTATGATCGTTTTTTTATGTAAATAAAACATAACAAATGTGGAGATTTCGAGTCGGGTCATCAACATATTAGACGAATGTGTTTTTTGATAGGTTTGGTATCGGACATGATTCCATAGGGCACCGTCGGAATCGGTCTTTTTTGTGGAAAAAGGGTAATCCGCCGAATTTTTTTGACTTCTGACCAGCTACACTGTTGAGAAGGAAATTAAATGTCGGCGGATTACCCTTTAGCCACAAAAAGACCGATTCAAGCGGTGCCGTCTAGAGCGTACTTAAAAGTGACCTATGAACTTTAGCGATATAGAAACACTATGAGAATACTGTAATACGTTGCCCAATAGATTCACATAAACATACTTATTAGTGGTTAAAATATATCAGTTAATTTTCTCGTATCAGTTTCTATTTTTATCTTTATGAACCTGTATTTACTAATAATGACTCTGTTCGCGTTTTTTTGTCATTATTTTTTACAAAATACTCCCGAAGAAATGCTTCACAATAATATGTTTTTGAACAAAATATGTTCGTTGCATATTTTGGGCCGAGGCATAAGTTTGAAGTGCGCTTAGGGTGTATGCAATATATACGGATTGTACCATATACTTATCAAAAAGTTGCGTACCCAATGTCCATGTACCCGGTCTATAATATAGAAAAGTATATCCAAATGATCTTTTTACACAGTGACTAATCTAGAAAAAAACTTTTTTCATTTTTAAGGGATCTTCTGGAGAAACTTAACTATGACCCCTTTTTTCTTTGACCTTACATTTTACATGGGTAACATTTTTTATGTAATTATCATTCATATCGGATCATTGCATTTTTAAAGCATAAAATTAGAGATTATTATAAAATGTTACATATTTCATAAAATATCAAAATTTAGGGCAATAAAATGGTCGTTTTACAAAATTATTACATCTATATATTTTTTTTCGCGTCGCGTGTTTTTTTTATTACTGTCGTTTTCGGGCAGGATATTTTTTTTCGCGCGTTCCTTTTTTGTTCTTTTTTCATTGGGAAATCTTATTATTTTTTTTTTGAGTTAGACATTTATAATAATTTTATGTGTTATTTCTGTTTAAATACATCCGGAGCATATTCAAATTGTGGCCATGTTAGCCAAAAACAGAAAAAAGTGTAGCAACCCTATCTATCCCCAATATACCCCAAGCAAAAACCTATCAAAGTAGTCTGAATTTGTTTTTACATATATCCCATGTGTGTTTCTTGAGCCCCCCATCCCAGTGGAAAACAAGGTCAAAATGCATTGATAAAATGATCTTCAGAGTGCTACTAGCATAACGTGCTTTTTTGCATCTTATGTTATTATCGCTATCAATAAAATAACTTTTTTTATAAAA